>CAKAOI010026277.1:0-43692 GCA_916701655.1 Sebastiscus albofasciatus | reverse complement strand
AAAAAAGTCATAGTATAAAATGTTGAAAAATTTCTGAAAAAAAGTCATAGTATAAAATGTCGAAATTTTTCTGAAAAAGTCATACTATAAAATGTCGAAATTTTTCTGAAAAAAGTCATAGTATAAAATGTCGAAATATTTCTCCAAAAAAAATCATACTATAAAATATCGAAAATTTTTTCCAAAAAAAGTCATAGTATAAAATGTCGAAAAATTTCTCCAAAAAAAGTCATAGTATAAAATGTCGAAAAATTTCTGAAAAAAAGTCATAGTATAAAATGTTGAAAAATGTCTCCAAAAAAAGTCATAGTATAAAATGTCAAAAAATTTCTGAAAAAAGTCATAGTATAAAATGTTGAAAAATGTCTCCAAAAAAAGTCATATTCTAAAATGTTGAAAAATTTCTGAAAAAAGTCATAGTATAAAATGTCAAAAAATTTCTCCAAAAAAAGTCGTACTATAAAATGTCGAAAAATTTCTGAAAAAAGTCATAGTATAAAATGTCAAATAATTTCACCAAAAAAGTCATAGTATAGTATGTTGAAAAATTTCTCCAAAAAAAGTCATAGTATAGTATGTCAAAAAAAAATTCTGAAAAAAAGTCATAGTATAATATGTCGAATAATTTCACCAAAAAAGTCATAGTATAGTATGTCAAAAAATTTCATGAAAAAGTCATAGTATATGTCAAAAAAGTTCACCAAAAAAAGTCATACTATATTATGTCGAAAAATTTCTCCAAAAAATGTCATAGTATAGTTTGTCGAAAAAATATCTGATAAATGAAATGTTAAATGATGAAATGAAATGAAATGATAAAAAATGTCAAAAAAGTCATAGTTAATGTATTGAAAAATTTCATAAAAGAAAGTCATAGTATAGTATGTTGAAAAATATTCTGAAAAAAGTCATAGTATTGCATTTCGAAACTTTAATGAAAAAAGTCATATTATAGTAGGCTATGTCGAAACATTTTCTGAAAAAAATAGTCAGTATAGTGTGTCAAAAAAGTTCATGAACAAAAGTCATAGTATATTGTCGAAAAATGTGTACAGTATGATGACACTTTTGATGAAATACTATACTGTTACTTTTTATTATACATTTAGTTGTTATTATGGATTTTTTCACAGACTTCCTTGGATACTGAACTCTAGTGGACAAACAGTTTGAATGCAGAGAAACAACTGAACGCAGATAATGAATGACTGCTGCATGACTTTGTGTGTAAAACACTGTCCTCTAGTGGACATTGTGTAACACTACAGGCAGGTTTCAGGTTAACGTACACAACAAATACAGTGTACTGTAGTTATTGTAACAGTGGCCTCAGACTCTTATCAGCAGCCTGCAGGCAGAGGTCAGGCCCATTTTCAACATGATAATCATCTCCGGCCTGTAACGCACGTAAACATCATCACATGTTTATCTGGTAACAACTCATTATCTTTATGCTGCAAGTGACACATGACAGGCCGATTCAGAGAAGAAGCTGGAACATGTGTGTTTAAAAGCTTTATTTATTTACAATAACACACTTGTGTTTTTCCACCATTTGGAATGGCAGTTCACATATTTACATAAGTATATACATGACAATAAAACTATTTAAAATATAGCTATTCGGCAGGCAAAGACATTTTATTTGAAGGTATTCACTCCAAAAGGAGAAATATCCATTTTTTGAGGAGACTGTTGGTTTACGTCTATAATCATTACATCTTAACACCCATGACTCCTAGTTTAAAATGTTGTTTATCCATGGCAGTAATGATATTTTAAGTCTCAGATAGATCTTGTTTTAGAGTGAAACTTCTTTTGTGCATCATTAGCTGTAAATGCTGTAACTGTTGTGATTAGTGATTCTACATTTATGCTGCAGACTTTGTAAAGCTATAATGTAACTATACTGATATAGCTCATATGTATCTGAATCCATGCACTTTATAGGACAAAGGTTTACAATAATGTGAAGTTATATTAACTTGTAAAACTCACTTTTCTTAATATAAGAAAGACACACATAATATGTACAAGTGGATGGTAACATGGGATGTACACAGTCCATGTACATCGGAAGGCACCAATTCATGTTGTGAATGAAATGGATGTGTCATTTTCAATATAACATGAGATTAAAACGTGTCAATGCACTAATTACATGTGAATCAGTGAAATTTAGAATTTTTGATAATGTGCAAACAAAACTAGTCAACACTGAAAGCTAACATATGTTCAATTTAGACTCTGCTGTGTTGAAAATGTCACATCCTTTATAAAATTCATACTACTTCATCGTACAGAGCTCCCTTCTTACTGATAAATAAATTTAAGATTAAAATTAAGTTAAATTTTGTTAAAAAGGAAAGGTTACATAACCATTATTTCAACAGCAATTGCCCATACAAAGTTGTAATGAACATCTATATCACATGTTCAAATATAGTTACAGATTTGATGCTGAAAAAATGGTTTCAACCAATTTTTGCCTGGTTTTAACCTAAACGTCTAGAGAGCTTTCAGCCTAAAAATGACAATTTCAACTGTGTACTTCTTTGTTTCAGGGTCACACAGAAGAATAATGGTCTCTACCATGAAAAAGCTGCAGTTCCATGGTAAGTACAGACTGATCCCAGACAACACAACCTAAATCCCCCTCAAACTATTTAAGAGGAACACACATAATTATTTGGTAAATTGGCATTAGAAATATTCAACTCATCCTTTGACACCAAAATCATCCATGTGTCCCCTGTTAGCTTTGCTCTGCTAATATTTTAGCATTTGCCATGTCAGGAACTTATGCTGAACACCTAACCTGCTCCGGAGCAGGTTATGTTCCAGATAAGAGATCAACTCATATAAAAGCACCGCTACTGACCAATCAGAGCTCGGATCCCAAAATAATATTACACTATACAAAGAAGTTAAAGTCATAATCCAGGCTAAAAGCAACCCAGTTTAATGCTGTGGGTGATAAAAAGATATTAAAGTAAGCCTGCTTACTGCTTTGAATTATATAATATTATATATATATATATTATTATAACTTTTTTATTTGGTAGCTGAACATTAGATAAATGTTAAATGGGTAATTTTGGGTGTTTTGAAATGGGGTTGTATGAGGTACTTATCCGTAGTAGGTGTATTATTTATAGTAGATGACGGTCAGCGTGCCCCCATTATGGAGAAACAGACAGAAGTACTGACACAGGAGCAAAGCAATACAGTGCTGGTGACGGCAGAAAAATTTATTTTAGCCACCTTAAAAAAATTGTTATCCGTTTAAGTGTACGCTATATTTAGAAACTACGAACTGAACTGAAAATGATACGTATCTATGCTTCTCGAAAGCCAGCAGGCTCAGATGACAAAAACAGTATAGACACGTTTCACTTTGACTTCCCAGTCTGAAAATATTCTAAATATAGCATAAAGTTAAACTGATATTGTTTCTTTTATGTGGCCAAAATAATTTTTTCTCCACAGCACTGTATTGCCGGTGCCCCTGTCTTTCTTTAAGCTGGGGGCATGCTGACCGTCATCCACTGTAGGTAATACACTATACTCTGGATAAGTAGCTCATACAACCCCACTTCAAAACATCAGAACTATCCCTTTAAGTACTGCAGTCAAAGCTCTACCCAGGAACACATGGATGACTTTGGTGTCCTAATTATTATCATTTAAAACTAAGTGTGTTAGTATTTGCAGTATTCTGTTTTTATAATTTTGTATTTGTCTATAAGAGCCCCTTGGACATTAGATATATAAACTGCGACCAATCTCTAGTCTCAAACAAACTAGGGCGTGTTTGCTAATTTACCAAAAACTGAGTGTGATTCCTTTAACCAGCAAAGTGTTTCCTTCGTCCTAGAAGCTCCTGAAGAACTGCAGGGAGAGTTCGTAGGTCAGGAACATGGTGGCGCTCATCGGGAAGCCTCGGATGGCGTTGACCGACGCCCCACGGAAGAAAACCTGCACACAAGGACGTACAGTTTTAGTGACACACATTTTTTTCCAATAGGTTACTTGCTAATTATCACCTAATTACCATGAAATTTGCAGACCTGTAAAATGAAGTGTTACCCAATAATCTATTTTACTTCACATCAAGTGCAGAAAAGTTGATGATACATGATAACATGCATTGGGATCTGCAGTATTTGGAGCAAGTAGCTTGTAAAAAGGACTACAGCTGTTAATTTAATGTGTCAGATACATTTCATATTTTATTTAGAGGTTTTGAACATCAGTTCGGCTCCCACTGTAAGCTATAGCAGTAATATTTGGAGTTTTACTTTTCTTATTTATAACTTTAGTTGCTTGCTGCAATTTTGTCATTTTATGCATCTTGTTTTGCTCTTCAACATTGCCACTGTTTACTTTGTTCGTCATTATGTCACATTCATCGTCTTGATTGTTTTGTTTGCTTACGTGTATCTTTTTTTTAATTTTCATTATTAGGATTTAACACTAAACATTAACACCAGATCCTAGGAACACAGTGTTAGAAGTTCTTTGTCCTGTAATAACCTGACTTATTGATCCGTGACCATCAACACCAATGACCTTCTGTTATTTATTTATTTTCACAGAACTGTTGCGTTTGCCAAAACAGAATTATTGAAGAATTTCCATTTTCAAGTGTTTGCCTACATTTTGCAACCTTTGGCATTATGAGCATTGTGACCCCTGGACGCTGCGTGTCGCAGAAGATGTTGTTGATTAAAGAAGGTGGCCACGTTGCAACTGTTCACCTGATGTAACCCCCACTAAAGCAACAAATCTACTGTTACTTTCATACATTACTTAAAAGCTGCTGATTCATCAAAACTGTGTTTATTTTAACTGTATTTTATTATAATGTAACCTATGTTTTTTGACTCCCTCCATATTTTATAATAATAACTATCCCAAAATAAAAATAAATCTGATCTTGAATTTCTCTGATCTGTCAAAAGTTTGGGTAACACTTTATAATAACTGCACACTATGAAGCACTAATGGTTAGAATGGTTATTAATGGTTATTACTAGTAACTACCTGAATTGATCATGAATTGCAGCATTAATAAGCATTTATAAAACATATTAATACAATCACTAACCGTTACTGCACGTCTAAATCACTATATGTATAAATGCATGCATAAATGTACATCTAAATAGTTTGTTAATCATTTACTTACACTTTCTAAATGATCTTATGAACTATTGACAACTCCTAAATAACTTGTTTGTAATTGATATAATACTTAATTTATAAAGTATGAAAATACAGTATTTAAACACATTACAGATGAGCTTATTAATCAAGAATAAAACATTTATAACTGTTTATGAATAACACACCAATGTGTATTAATGTAGGAACAATGCCTTATAAATGATGAATTAAGTAATACTTAACTATTGCTTAACTAAAGCGTTAGCAAGTTTGTTTTCATACTGCACATGTAGCTGTGATGCCCTGTTTGGCTGCTGATGTTGTCACATGAGCTTAACTAAAAGAGGCTCGTCTGGATGCTGAGTTTTCATTCACTAACAGAATCACATGATCCTGTACACGTCAGGGGATTCAGGCTCTGAGAACTCGGCTGGACTCTCATCGGGGTTACAACATTTCCTAGTTTCACCTCCAAATGATTAAACCACCTGTTTTCATTCAGCATTAAGGGCAGGCTGGGTAATAATGTACTGAGATGAAACAGAGGTTATCTGAGGTAAGAGGCAGTTAATATACTTTATAGAAGCTTTAATTGGAATCTGCGGTAGGATTTAAGGCCAAATAACAATTACAAACCATTACAAATAAAATCTAGCACGCAGAATCTTTCCAACTAAACAAGCTAATTAAGCATCTGACACTTTCAGTGAGCAGTATAAAAAAGAAAGAATAGCCACGCTCATTAAATATGGCCTTTTCTGTGTGAAATACCACCTCTGCTCCTTTTTCCTGCAAGATCAATGTTTTATTTCCTCCCGCTATAAAACACTACCTCTGACTGGATATAAAATGTAAAGGATAATCAGTGTCTTTAAGACATTACAGCACTTTTGGGAGGCTATATTATGTCTAATTTAAAAATTCCTGACATTTTAAGACCAGCAGATATATCAGAGGTGATGCCGAGATGATGTTAAATTTTATCCGGGAGCTTTTTTAGAATTCACTTTTGTTTTATTTCTTTGAGACGTTTTACTTTTACCGAACTTGCTCCATTATTGAGACTTTTTGCTGCTGTAACTTTTCTGCACTCGAGACTAAAACTTTGATCTTTAACATGATTTAATGCTCTTTTAGCAGTAGCTCGTAACTTCTAAGAATTAAAACTTCTACTAAAATTATTCTTGACAGAATCACTGTTTGTAATAAATATTTTCAGGACTGCATTATGTTTCTGCTGTAAACCAAACTCAATGAAGTCCCAGCTCACCTGAGCGCCCTCTGTCTTGTAGCTGTGGATGATACAGTGTAAGATCCCCCTGTACTTCCTTTGCAGCTGAGCGTCGGCCTGCATTCGACTCTTCACCACATCGGCCGGCGTGGCCGTGACCCAGGAAATGGACCCTGAAGGAGAGAAGAAGAACAATCTTTAGCTACGGCTGTCAACATGTGAAGGGAGGCACAAAACACTGACGGGGTTACAATATGACCCGGCAGCCATGTTGAGATCTGTTGAGGAAATACTAAGCACCGCCCACCAGTCGAAGCACAGCCAATAGGAACGCTCTCTCTGAAATGATCTGTGATTGGCCAAAGTCTCCCGTCATGGGCTAGATTTTTTAAAGCCTGAAAACAGAGCCATGTGGAGATGCAGAAGTCTAGTTTTCTCTCAGAACAATTGAATTACAATATGCTGAAAGGTTATTATGATTCTTTTCTTAATGATGTCAAAAACCTTCTGCCTACTGAAGCTTTAAATGATTTATAAATGAGACCAATTAAATGCATTTAGAGTTAACAGGCTCTCTCATTTTTTCCTCTCATCAATATAAAACAAACAGAACGTACACTAGCCTTTCATATTAGATTCAAAGTTATCAGAAGGCTACAATTATCAGAACAATACGAACATTCAGGCTCCCTCGTGGCTCAAAGGTGTACTGCAGATAGAAAAGACTATGGAAGAAATTCTACAAATGTCTTTGGCGACCCTAATAAAATCTCCTGCAACCCACAGGTGGGTCATAACCCAGTATTTGGGAATGATCTGATCTAAACCCATCCAGGGCTGGCTCAATTACTTAATTAATAGAGAAAATAATCAGCAGATTCATCGATAATGAAATTTATAGCCCTACTCCCAAGCTGCCAAGCTGAATAAGCTGCTCTGACAACAACTTCCTTTACATATAGAATCTGTTAATCAGTAGTCCTGTCCTGCTATAAAACACCAGTTTACACGCTTCAGTTACAAAGTAGAAGTGCACAGCTGGCGACTTTAGTTTAGGATATTTCCTGAGTTGCATGGTCCAGTTATACATAAACATGTTGATTCAGGCCTGAAAGTAGGCTAAACATCCAGACCCCGCTGATTTATGACACACAGCTGATTTTTTCTCTCCAGCACGTTTGACCCCGTCACGTGTTCATAGGATGCATCTGAAAGCAAGTCTGTCAGGACCTCGGAGACCACACATCCAGAGGCCCTACACTGTTTATCCACGACACACACACAGCTCATATTCACTGGGGCTGAACCGTGTGGTTGGCTGGAGGTTCACACACCCCATGAGGATCCTGAGTTTTGGAGCTCGAGTTATAATGTATTTAACATGTTAGAAGATGAATACTTCCTGAGCTCTGACTGAAATCAGGTCACCATTTTATCAACCTACCTAACAACGGTAAGTTGAGGTCACAATTTTATGGATCAAACTTAACATCGGACATATGTCAACAGCACACAGACGTCAGTAATCTACACAAACAGAAAACACCCACGCTGCTGTCTGACCAGATCAAGGCCAACCTGGGCTGTAATTTAAAATGATGAATTCTCGTGCCAGATGTGCAAAGTTTGGGGCTGATCGGACAAAACAAGACATTTAAAGACGCCATCTCGGGTTGTGGCAAAATATAACAAACATTTTTCACAACTTTCTGCCATTTTATAGATGAAACAATAAATCAGGAAAATAATCAGTAGTTGCAGCCCTACATCACAGTATCATCTAAACCAGGGGTTCTCAAACGTATCACTCAAAGGTCCGCATCTGAGTTTTATTCAAGGTCAGAGGTCCGGAATGATTGGCGATAACAAAATATCATCTTTACCTACTGTGTTCATGACATGAGCAGAGATGGGTTAGGATATTATCGATGCTATTACTCTTATCGATACTCTTATCAGTTCGGTTCTTTATCGATACTCCTTATCGGTTTATTTTTCATTACTAAATAATTGCTTTTTAAGATATGATTTAAAAAAAATAATAAATTCAGAACAGGATTAGAATTTATTTATATTTTAAATATAACTAAAAGTTCTTTCTAGAGCAGCAACAGTAATGTTTACAACAGCAAAGTAAGTCACTATTTAAACTCAATATCTCAATGAAAGCAAACAAAAATGTCAATCGAGATTAATCGCAAATTAATCTCACTTTTTTTTCCTGTTCAAAATGTACCTTAAAGGGAGATTTGTCAAGTATTTAATACTCTTATCAACATGGGAGTGGGAAAATATGCTGCTTTATGCAAATGTGATATATTAATTATTGGAAATCAATTACCAACACAAAACAATGACAAATATTGTATATTGTCAATATTGGTCATGCTTCCATAGTTCTATGTTCATTTCTTTATCTTAAAAACGTACAAATCACGTGACTATTGGCTGAACACAAGCTATTAAAGATGTCGCTTTAGGCTTTTATTATGAAAATTTGCATCTTTTCAGTATTTTTTTGACATTTTATAAACTAAAACATTTATAGATTAATCAAATAATATGTGGCAGACTAATCAATAATGAAATTACTTGTTAGTTGCAGCAGTAATCTCAAGCTGCCATTAAACAGACTGACCTAGAGAGTATTCTGGTGTTCACTGAGAAGCACCTTGGGAGCGTGCCAAATTGGATTTAGTTTGGAGCACACTGTTGGCTTCAGTTGGTAAATGGTCTGGAGGAATCTGCAGCTGTGCTGCTTTCACATACTGACATACATACTGACTCTGACTGTGCATTAATGTTTACTTGAACTATTCTAGAGGATAGAATAGATAGATACAGTATGTCATTCCACCAAAACATTAAAATCAACACTGACTCACACACACACACCATTCTTTGTGGAAATTTTCAAACATGCCGCAGTAGGTGTTTTCCAGATGCGGTTAAAGCCTCATGTTGAGACATCATTGATTGGGATATACACTAGCTAATAACGCAACTGGCTTCAGTTCCAACAGAGAGAAAGCAGAACATCATCACTTTTCAGCCCTTTATGAACAAGTGTGGTTTGTATGCGACTTCCTCTCCCATGACTTGTCATTTAATATATTGAGATTTAAGTTTAGGTAACCAATGACTCCACAAATGTTACTAATCCTGAAAGTTTAGCTTCACCAGTCTGTTCTTCATGTCTTTGACTCCCCAGTCTGTGGCTACTAGACTCAATTAAACACGTCCATCTGCAACATCAGGCAAACTGAACCATACTAATTACTCAGATAATATCCTAATATGCATTGCTATAGAAATAATAAAAAGCAGGACACTGTCTGTGACATTCACCTGCTAGTCCTCCAGCCAGCCAGATGGAAGCAGGGTGAAGGCTCGACGTGGCGTCTGGCTTCAGCAGGTTGCAGAAGATGGTATACGGGATGAAGTAGAGCGTGTATCCAGGAACGTCCCTCAGGATCATGGCCCCGGCCCCTCTGTACAGGCCCTGCACGCCCTCGGTCTGCAGGATGCTGCTGATGCAGTGGATGGGGCCTCGGTAGAGTCTCTGGCTGGGCATGTTGATGGAGCGCAGAGGGATGTTGGTGCCATTCGATACGTTGCCGGCAAGGTGCAAGTTCTCTGTAGAAAAGGAAATAAATGTGATTAGCAGGTGGTTGGTGAGTGGTATACTTTATTTCCTGCTTCTATTGTTGTACAAACAAGAGGTTTGTTGCGTCTTCTGTGATGCATTTCTGCCTGTATGATTGTTAAGAATCAGTGGAAACCAGAAGCTCTTGAAATAACTGATTTGATTTTGAGTTACCGACTCATTTTGGCTTTTGTTTTTTTTTTTAACATTTTAGCATTAAACTCTTAAAAAGCATGCAGAAATGATCATTTTTAAGAGAATTGTTTAAACTTTGGACAATCTCTTTGCAATCCTTTCAAAGGATTGGGTTCACGTCTGACTCTTATGGACCTTGCTGTACCCATTGACCTACTGTTCACTTTTTTTATTGTAGAGATAAAACAATCTTATTGCTCTGTAAACGATTACGCACTAAGTATCAGATTGATCAAATCAGAACAATTCAGATTAATCCCAGAAGAGTATGCTGAAATTACTTTCAAACCGATGCCTTCTGGCACTTTGCACCATCATAAAAGAGTCCGGATCTATTAAAACACGAAGCCAAAGTGTGTTTGAGCAAGTCAATGAAACAAACATGGTTCATCATGTGGGGTCAGGTGTAGAGGGTGTGAGCTTGACAGACACCATAAACAAATTAAAAGCTATAGAACAATTAACGTTTCATCTTGTCTTTCAAGTATTAACCTGCTCTGACCCCGTTTTTATTGGTTTACGGTTAAACTGAAAGATACAGCCCAGACAACATAATACCCACAATATAACCATCTAGTATCAATAAAATACCACTTCCACTGTAAGGTTGAAAGGTGTTTGACCTTACTTAACCATTCCTGCAGAATAATTGTTGCACATAATTTGAATAAAATAATCCTGGATTCCTGTTTCTTTGGTGTCACCTGTTAAACTTTAATACAGTGGACGAATGTACGGACATTAATCACTGCGCAAGTTGAAAGTAGAGGAAAAAGACATCTAACTCTTTTGTTAATCACACTTCAACAAACAATTCACTCACAATTACATCTCAACTTGGATCACTACTGCCAGTAGTGCTTCAAGCTCCAATACCAATGGAACTCCTTTCTGTATTTCCAATTTGACCAGCACATTAATTCCACCCATAATCACTTCAACTTATTTTAGTGCCTCTATAAGAGCAGGTTGCACAGTTACCAGATACATTCTGTAGTTCTATCATTGTAGCCCATGCGTCTGTGGCTAGTTATGCAAGCATAGTGTTGGTATAGCATGGTAGCATGCTCACATAAGCCATTTCTGGTCATTTCAGTGTGCATACTGTCATCATTCACAGTGTTAAGTCAATCTAATCAATTAATTTATTAATGCATTTCATTCAAATCCATTTATTGGTTTTATGTAACTTCGATCGACAAAATGTTTGTTGCATGAACCTCCTTCCATCTTACCTGCTGGTCACAGGTGAGGTTCAAACTGCCAAACAGAAAGTGAGAGCTTCCAATGGCTTTTATAGTGAAGGGGAGTCAGCCTGTACCATGTTGAGTAGAGTGGGGGCGGGGGAGGGGGATATAGTCTTGTTTAAGTACCCTAAACAATCTAGGTTGTTAATATGTCTTTGTTAGGATGAATATAATAATGATTATAAATATTTTGTGTTGTTTTTGCATGGAATTGTTATTTGATTGTCTCCATTGATAATGTAGTGTAGTTGTAGGAGGAACTTCTGTTTAAAAACAACTTTATTTTTCTTTTTTTGTGTATAGTTTTGTTTTCACAACCTCACCAAAACAAGCCTGAACTTCTTGGTGTAAAGTTCAAATAAAATATGGTGAAGATTACTTAAAAGATTACTTAAAAATCAATATCAGTTTAAGTGTACGATATATTTAGAATATTTTCAGATGTGGAACTGAACCGAAAGTGAAACTTATCTATATTGTTTTCTTCAACGGAGTCTTGTGGCTTTTAAGAGAGCATAGCACTGTCTGACAGCAAGGTAAAGCGGTGAAAATATTCTAAATATAGCATAAACTTAAATTGATATTGATTTTTTTAAGTGTCTAAAATCTGTGTTGCTGCTGCCCCCGTCCACAGCAGTTCATTACTTTGCTCCCGTGCTGGTACTCCTGTCTGTTTCTACAAACTGGAGGCGTGCTGACTGTCATCTACTGTAGGTAATACACCGACTATGGAGAAGTACCTCATACAACCACACTGGGAAACACCAAAACTATCCCTTTAAGCTATTCTAAAAGTTTCAATTGCAAGTTTTCAGCAAAAGTAATACATATTTTTTTGGCTGTAGCATGTTCTAGTTTCTCATATTTACTTTTGTTTTTAAACACAATACTATGTATCCATATCAGGTAACTAATCAATGGCTGCAGCTCTAAATGGACGCAGCGGATTTTGCCATATTTTGCCATTCTTTGGTGAACGTACGAGTGTTTTGAACATAGTGAGCAAACAGACGGACGCTGCAGGAGTTGTTGTTTGATACTCTTCTATGGATGTTTTGATACTTTTCCCAGTGGTGACCAGTTTTCAGTGTTGAACAATAGTTGGGAGTCCGTTGTACTGGCATGAATCGCAGCTGACCACAGCAGGAGGATACCGCTGACCTTTAACAGCTGCATTCTGAGACAGCAGAGTGTTTGATGCTAAAGGGATATTATTTTGTCACACCCAGTGACTAACTGGGATCGTGATATTTGTTAAGTCTCCTCTCAGCACTGGGTTGAAGAGTCATAATGACACTCGGCTATTTGACAACCATGAACTGCTTCACAAAGACTGACAGTTTGACGGACATTGTGATTAGCTTACTGAAGATGACAGGACATGAACCATCTAGTCTGTGTCTTCTCACAGGAAACAGCTATTGAGTGCTGCAGGGATGACGTATTTTTGTAGGCCAACGAGGAAGTTAACATCGCCCTGGTTCCCTTGACAAAAGGTCAATGGGATTTTTCCATTGGGTTTTTGATTATTGCAGAAAATAAGCTCTAGGTGGCAAATACACGTTTATGATACTGACACGATTTGTTCAGCAAGATAATCTTCACAAATGAACACCACTTTTATGATTTTTAATGTGTGAATGCAATCACCAGAAGTAAAAAGCTAACGTTAGGCTATAAACGAACTACACCATGGTCACATGAACGTGAGTATACACAACGAGGCTGTAAAGGAGGACGAGTCGGCGCGATGACGTTTAGTAGTTTCATTTAGCCACTTGTTAGCAACTGCTTTTGTTGAGACACATAAAGGCTTCACAATTCCAGAGTGGGATATTTACTGACGTATTTTATGTCGTATTTTACATTGTATATTATATATGTATTCTAATCTCTTTAGCTTGTGTTAACCACAGACCTTATTTCAGGCATCTAATTAAAAACCCATTCAAAAATCCAATTGATTTCCACACGAGGGAACCGGAAGTGGTAAAATGCTAACTCAGTTCCAGGTTTTAGGACTCATTTCTGCAGCACTCTATTCTCTGTGATGTTATCTGACTGCTTGGCCTGCTTGCAACTTTCTCAACAACCGTTCATCCAAACAAGTTAGTTAGATTTGTCATATATTTTCTTCTTAGATCTCTTATTCTTTCTTATGTTTTTGTGAAAACAACTGGACTAATTAAAACCATTTGCAGCAGACTGGAACCGGCTGGGTCTGGACAGGCGTTGACAAGATTGTTGTTTATCTGCAATTATGTTGATCATGTGCCAGAAAACCAGAGAAAAACAAAAACAACACCAGACTCATATTGTTTTCAGCTTTGGAATACATTCTTAGGAAAGCAATAAGTTCTTCCTTCTGCTGCCCGGGGGGGAGAAACTAAAATCCATGAACCAAAAGAGAAAACACTGATTTACCTGCTAGAACCATCTGCGTCTGCATTTGCAGTCTGATCTTGACCAGATCCACCGGGGCTCCCAGGCCCACCGACACCAGACCAGTCAGCATGCTGGCCACAGTCAGGTCCACCATGCCGCAGGGATGCCGCCCGTCGCCATAGCGATACTTGCTTATGAGTCTCTGTGTGTTGCTGAAGAAGCCAAACACCAGTGAGTTGTAGGCCGTGATGCTGGCCAACGGGAACGACATGCCCTTAAAAAACCCACTGACCTGAGAACCAGACAGGAAGGAGAGCGATTACTGGAAGTGATTAGTGATCCCAAGAAAAAGAAAGTAAAACCCAGAAACTGTAAATATGCTCAGATTACACTGGAGTGTGCTAACACTGCACAAAATGAAAAATGGGGGGGAAGTTGATGCCAAATATTTTGAGTATTTACTTTGTGGAAAGTCTTCACTCTCAGTGGGGGGAAAGCTGGAGTCTGGGAGACACATGTTGAAACTAAAAACACAGCTGACCGCTGCAGAATAAATCATCTGACTATGGAGAAAAACAGACCGGTGGTTCCTTACAGGGAGCGACACTTGTTTGGTGCCTGCATCAACAAAAGTTTCTACATCCTCTGTGCCAACCGCAAGGATGCATACCACACTGCCAGCCTTGACTCAAACAGAGGTGGTGGAAACTTTTCTTCAATTCTCAATTGCACAACTCGACATGAGTCAATCATTCTCTGTCTCACTGGAAATGCATTGCTGTAATGATTCAGATTACACAAATGATCAGACTACTATCAGACGACAGTCTACTATCCTTCATCATCATTTTATGATTCAACAAATGATCTCACGAGCTGGCACTTAACGCAAGATAGAAAGGAAGCTTTAAGCATTCCTGCGGGGGAAACTGGGTCACTAAAGCAGCAGAACAAGAACTAGAATAGATTTAAGCTGAATCAAATGTTGTATAAACAAATGCAACCAACAATTACAATGTTAGATAGACTTAAATATAATGTAGGATTGGAAAATGGTGGAAAAACACATAGTTTAGTGTGTGTAAACACACAGAAACGCAAGTTACTGAGACAAATCGAAGGGGAATTACAAAACATAGTAGCGCAAGATTGTCGTGAATTTCACATAAAACATGTAAAATGACGATTCCATTTATTTAGTTTTCACTGCTGCATGTCTACACTGTGTGTCTAGTTGTTTGCCTTCCTGCAGCTGGTTGTTTCCTGTGACTGACCTCTTCACACCTAACATCTGTATTAATGATTACAGGTGTTCAACATATGTACGAATCTTCACACTGCAGCCTGGGTTCTGATTCGTTTTTCTAAATTGATACTAAGCTGATGATGGTAGAGAAACGTGCCTATCTGTTTGTATCATATCTCCATATGCTCTATATGAATGTGTGTTTGGCAAATATTAGCAAAATAACTTATAACGAAACACATTAAAAATTGGAACCACAACACATCGGTGGCAGCAACTTGGTGATTTCTCATTAAGCATTTTAAAAAAGTCCAGTGAGAGCGCTGCATTTTCCATATATACGCCACACAGATGTTTATGGGCTTAATGAATGAACAAATTAATGAATTATCTTTATTTATATTAACCATCATTGTGGCATGTCTTGATAAACCTTAGTGAAGCTGTCAATAAATTAATAAAAACATAATAAATAAGGTCTAATCAGTTGTGATCAGTCAGGAGTAGGCGTGGTTTTAAATATTAATAGCTCTTTACAGACTATGAGGGCTAAAACACACTAGAAGGCCAATTATCCTTTACAATAAATCACTACATGTTTAAAAACAGGCAGGCAAACTCATTACAATATGCAATAATTAAGATCAGTGTACAGTATGTGATGGAATGACGTTAGAATGTGCCAGAGGAACCAAATTAAAGGTATTTGACATGTTTACTTTTTCATAATCTTCCTTGATTCCGTCTTACACCTCACACGGCTTTAGTGTTTTGGCTGGAGTGGCATGGTTGGTAGACTATACATAGGTGGGCGTGAAGATGTGGTGTGTGTGATAGATTGTGGTGGGCCGGTCTGGGTCAAAATGTCTGGGACGATTTTTTTGTCCCAGTCCAACTCTGCCCCTCTCCATCTCCCCTTGTTTCCTGTCTGTTTCTTCAGTGTCAAATGAAGGTGAAAATATCCCAACATATAATGTTTTTACTATCGAATATCAATGTCCAAAACATTCATCACATAATGATTGGTACTGCATCCACAACAACACAGACAGGTTTAAGGAGTTTGAACGTTTACCGTTTCCTTCCTGTAGATAGTGAGGATGCAGTGTAGAGTGTTCTTGTAGCCTTTCCCCGCCTGGAGCCGCGTCTGGATGAGAGAGAGACACCAATTAGTTTCATAACAAAATACAATCAAAGAATAGATAGAACAGAAAGACTGAAACAGGATCCTGCGTTTTTAAATCCAAACTTCTAAGATAAATATCACTGGACAGTATAATGTGAGCACCTCTTTTAACTTGCATTAACCAATAAGATAAGATACACCTTTATTGATTCCAAGTGGGGGGATTTGGTTGTTGCAGCAGCAGCAGAAAGAAAGAAAGAAAGAAAGAAAGAAAGAAAGAAATTAAAAGATGGGTGAATAGGCTATTTGCTATCTTCCGACGTTTGTGTTTCTTAATCAGAAAACACAGGTTTTTATACTGCGATATTTACTGAAAATGACATACAATACAGCCAACAGTGGCCTCAGTAAACTTTCAGGTGATCTCCTGGTGATCTCCCTCAAACCAGCTGTCACCTAATTTAGGTTTTTTGCAGTGAAATGAGGAGACATCGTACAGATAACTCCTCATTTCATCGAAACCAATCAGCCATTCCTCGCCCGTTGCGGTGCTTTCAACGCGAGCGGCAGGGATGAATAGAAACGGCGTCTGACAAAAGTTCAGCTTATAACGGCACATTGCGCAGCGCTTCGTCGCTCATGGCCAGTTAGTTCATTCCAATAGAAAACAATCAAACTGATTTTGTCACTAATGCTTATACTGGCGTTGCATTCTGTTTGTAGGGTGTAATATGTAGGCTACACACATCCCAATACATTAAACCTCTCTGCGTTGTACACATTATATAAAGCTAGATTTTTTTTTGTGAACCCCCAACCTTAACTTCAAACTGTGTCTATATGCTGATGATTGTGATGATTGTGTTGGTGATTGTGGATGATTGTTCAACACCTAACTGGAGACATGCCACATACCAGCCTGCTTCAATGTGGATTAGTGCCCCAAAAAATACAAAACTTCTCAGTGGAAACTTTTCTAAGTTCTTCTCAGCGTGACTAAATGGTGAAATAATGTATTCAACGTGGCAAATTAGGTCTTGCGCAACGATAAACTGCTCGTGCATTGCAACAATTAACCAAAATGTGCCACGAAGAACAAATAAAAATCAACATCTTGATCAGCTGCAGCTTTCTGTGCTCTTATATAACAACTATAATTAAGACAAGACAGTTGTTAAGAGTTTAGGAATGATGTAGTGAAGTGATGGCGTGAGTCTTTAATACCTTCACTGTGTCCAGCGGATGGCCCACAACCACGCTGGAAGCTCCTGCAGCCAAAACACAAAGAAAAACAGACATGAAATGAGTACACAAAATACCAAAGGAAGAAAACAAAAGAGATTAATGCTTCAGTGGTGAGTGGTGAGGAGGAAAAGATTATATTTGCTGTAAAGTCAAACTCAACTACAAATGTTGAATGAGTAAACCTTTCTGATTTCTTTCTGACATTTTGATTCCTTCCTTAGATAAAACAGCAACATACTGAAACTGAATGTCATTCAACCAAAAACTACCACTTCATATCACTCATGAAGTAAATGTTATGGGCTTTTGGTTTGTGTCACACTTCCTGCCATTAACGTTTACTCAATTAAATAGACAGAGAGAGAGAGAGAGAGAGAGCGAGAGAGATGTACTGAAACATATTTCAGTAAGCTTTGAGTTCTTTAGGAGGCGATGCAGAAAGCAACTGGTCAAACTGGGCTGCCATCATGGGGCCCCCGGGGCAGAAATAAACCATTGTGCCCTTATTATGTGTCCATGTCCTAACTGCTCTCTGTGCATTGTGTGTGTTCCTCACCACCTCCAAATACCCAGCAAGCACAAACAGCACACTCCATTACACACAGCCTACAGTATCTGATCTAGAAACTCAGTTAACAACCAGTACGACCAGGTTTGCTGTGTGTCGACTGGACTTCAGTTCTGTATTTCAGGTAAAGTTACTAGTTACTGAAGCACAAAGTGAAGAAAAAAGGAGTTTCATCTCTCAACTGCTGCCACAGCTCTCCACCCTGCAGGACACACGACTGTATCCTGCAGGAAAGCATTTTCAAATGCAACAATACAACTTTGCTTTGCATGACCCATCCAAGTTTGTTAACTTAACAGATTCAGTACATTGTTTTAAGACATTTCAAATAGTGTCTGTAAATGAGATTCCTTTAGGTTTCTGAGGACTTCCTAATATTCTGTAATGTGAGAGCCCAGACCAGGGTCCTTTACAGGGTCCTTATGGGTCAACAGCAGAATACAAGATGCTTCAACTCAACTATGACTCTTAGTTCATTCACTGAAAGACAATTAATGCATTTAAATGAACTGTTTGTTTGTTGCTTTTGCCTTTTGTTACCACCCCAATATACACACAACAGGCGCATATCCAAAATATACATAATGCCAAATATATTGTGAAATTGTCAGTTTTCTTGAATTTTGCACTTGAACTTTTAACTTTTTCATTTGACTTGAAACCTGATTTTTTTGAGCCGCTGCTTCTTTCCACTCAATATTGATCTTATAATCACTTTAATGCACATCATCTCTTATGGATTTACTGCAATATCATTCCCAGACATTCCTAATTTGTGATATTTTGTTTAAGGTAAGTAAGAGAGTAAGAAAACAGGGTAACTGATGTGTTTGTGTGCATTCAGCTAAGTCGACCAAAACTCAAAAGTCTGAGTCACGAGATAAAACCACTTTTAAATTTCTCTTAGTCATTTTTAGTTCTGGTTTACATAGATCTGAAATCTGACTTTTTGTTTTATTAACTGATCCTTTTTTTTCATTTGATCTGTATGCAACACTTGAAACCACATTTCTCTGACTCACTGCTTCTTTCTACTCATGTTTTATTGATTTTTTTGAATAAAAAAAAATACACTTGGAAGAGCTGCAGCTGTGTTAGGACCACCTTGTGTGAATAAACAAAACATGGTCTCAGCATCAGAGACCTACTTTTTTGTTGTTTGTGGAGCTAAATCTGATGCAGCAACAACAGCGCCCCCAGTGGTCAGAGTCTGTCATTGCACGTATTCCACTTAAAAAGGCGTTTTCTCACTCGAATTAAAACTTGAACATAATCAGTCCTGCAGAGACAGTCTCTCTGGACGCATTTGTGGAAGTGATAACGCATTTAGACCCTTTATCTCAGTCCAGGGGTAAAACACTGGAGGTGAGAGTGTTTATTTATCAGTGTGGAAGGAGAAGGAGAAAGAGGAGGGGGGTGTTTCTCTCCATTGTTTACATTAGATGTGGATACATGAGGAAGTTTTCCTGCAAAATAATTTTTCTTGAAGGAAAATAGCAGCTTGTGCTTGTTTCTAAACCTGTTTTCCTCCATGCACAGATGATATTTAATCCAAACAAACATGCAGCTATTAGAAGTCATTGAGTGCATGAACCCACCATCCCCCCACACTGACCCAGTGGACACACAACAGAGCCTCTCCATGAATAGAATAAAAGGCTGGCAATAACTTCACTCACCACCAATCCATCCTGCGAGGAAATCATCCAACCGAAAGCTCTTAGAGGTCTGCTGCATCTTCAACTCTTCCAAACTCCAGCTGAGCGTCTCTCATCCAGCCAAGAAAGTCAAAACTTTATATCCTCACTAACAGAAAGGAGGAAAACAACTGAGTTTTTATTGACAATGTAGCTGACAGATCCGTTTCTGAGAAAGAATAGCAGATCCTACATGAGTGTGTGCTTTGATAAAGAGTGCTACAGACACACAGGTTGGCACAAGCAGCCAATCAGAACAAAGTATGAATCCACTGAACAGCTTTGTTGGCCAATCAGGAGACACCGTCATGGAAATGAGCCATGAGGTGGAGAGCTGAGCAAAAATACACACACAGACTCCAGTCAACTTTTTTTTTTTTTTTTTTTTTTTTTTTTTACTCAAAGTCTTTTTATTGGTTTTCTGTACAAAATCCAATAAATCACAGAAATAATTGTATTAATAATAATAATGCATTTATGTATATAGCACTGTAACAGATGTTACAAAGTGGTTTACAAGACAATAAAAGCAGATAAATAAAGTAAAAGATATGGTAACTGTTAAAACAGAACATCAGACAATAAAAGCAGATAGAGTAAAACAAATATACTAAAACAGAACATATCAATTATAATAAAGTGATCCGTTTCATTCTGAAAAAGTCAGCTTTTTTAAAAACCAACGTGGCTCAGTTCAAAGATTTTTATTTCACAACAAAACTCCTCATCTCTTCATTAGAACATCTGTTCTCTATGAATTTAATGAGCTTGAAATTAAATTATATCCCCCCACCCCATCCCTATAACAATATTACTGCACCATTAAATAAGCAGAGTTAATTTCATAAACAATTACATTTATACAAATAAATTAATTCAGTCCGATAGAAACACAAATGAAACACATACAAAAAAAGAAAAATAAAAAGAAGGAAAAAGGAAAGGACCAAAAAAAAGATAAGTAAGTAAAAATAATAATAATAAATAAAAAAAACAAAACTGAGTATAAGTTGTGAATTATATGTAATATGGGGTAAGCAGTTTAAAACTTCAGTGTCAGTGGTATCCATTTTTTCTATATAGATTAAAAAAGGTCTCAATATAGCATAACATTTCTTTTTTTTTTTTTTAAACAGAGTTTATTTCTAGCATAACATTTCTGAGCACATCCTCTTGTAGTATAGATAATCTTCTCCAATACCAAATGATGTATGAGATCTTTAAACCACATCCTAAAGGTTGGAGGATACTTCTCCTTCCATTTAAGAAGTATAAGTCGTCTAGCTAAGAGATATTCATATTCTTTGCCTGGTGACTAAGATGTATGTGTTGTGGTGCTACTCCAAATACTGCAGTAATAGCAGAAGGTTCTCTGGGTACTTCCAAAACATCTGAAAAGTTTTAAATATTGACTGCCAGAAACTATTTAGTTTTAGCACTGTCAACTTTAACCCTCTCAGACAATAATCATAATCTCATAAAGGAGCCAAAACTATGTCTATAGACGTCAGTGTTAATGTTTAATGAACTCGTATGATGTAAAAGTATTATTTCTATATAAGATATATAGTACATCTGTATTATGTTTATCATTTTTACAACAGTTTTCATGCCACAACACAAACATAGAATTCAACATTAAAATATTCAGTATAGTTTTAGTTTTACAATAAAACATTTTTTTTCTGAAGCCAAACACAACCTATATCTATTTGCTGAAACATAATAAGGAAAGGTTATAAAGGTAAAATGGAATTAAAAGTATTTTTTTTAGATTGTTTTCATATATACAATTTACAGTTCATACTTACAAAAGTTTATAAACAAACTTTAAAGTAATGAGCTTAGAAACGAACACAAGATGTACACAAAAGAAAAACAACATCAGTTTTAGAAATTATAAAAAATAAAACAAAAAAAAATGAGATGAAAATAAATCGAAAAAGGGGGGAGACATAACAACTTGGTTGGATGCTGTATTCAAGTTTGTACATTAGTTTAATTTACATATACTGTGGATACCGACGTACATATACACATACATTTCCATATCTACACTTATACATATACATTTATATAGACATATATAAACATACACATATGTTTATACATATAAGTAGTTTAATGAGAGCATATATATTTTAGTGGATCCCAACATGAGGGTATAGAGGCCCATACATTTTAGTAGCTTCCAGTCATATCACATGATACGTTGAGACAGAGGATCTGAAGGAGACATGGTTTGGCAACCAATGTTCTGGGTCACGTGACTTTTCACAACAGCTAATGTGTTAAAACAGCAATAAGAGGAACAGAAGTACAATAAAATCTGGCTAGAAAAAGGAAATGGTTTTCCAGTTATGTCTGTGGTTTTCTAAAGTTAAGTAAAGCTTTATTATTGATCCCTGTGGGGATATTTGTCCTCACCTAATATAATAAACCCTGCTGACTCCTGAGGTCAGCGCTGTGGTCAAGGGCAGCGGCAGGAGGATTCCTGATAGCTTGCACACGTAATAATTAACGTGTAATACCTAAACCAGATCACCTGCAGGAATCCCAGACACAAACACAAGGAGAGCAAATAAACGGGTTCAAACTCCGGACGTTCCCACTGTGAGGTGACGTCCGCTGGGATACTGAAAGTAGATTTACTGAGGTGAGCTCCTCGCTTTATGGAGTCACGAGAGTGCCATAAAAAAATAATAAAGAGAATAAGAACAATAAAAGAATAAGACAATAAATGTGGAAATATAAAGAACAACCCTAAAGATACTGAAGGGAAATAAAAGGGAGAAACTGAATGTTAAGGGGTTAAATTATATAGATACATATATACATATAGAAGTCTCCATAAAATCATCATAGTTAATGTTTCACACTTGTTTTGGAGAACACCCCCCTCTCCTCCTCCTCCTCCTCCACCCTGACAGACCAACTCCACCCTGAGATAAGACGCTGATAACGAAGACGTTTTCACACTTAGTGGAAAATTACCAAGAAGGAAATTGAGAGAAAAAAAAATAGTAAATTTCTGTTTCTCATTGACTCATCAGACTTCCTTCCCCATCACTTCAACTACGTCTGTCTTTTGGTTTCTTCTTCTTCAGAAGTCACACTCTTGGAAAACAGTCATTATTCCCATGTCATAGAGGGACATTCACGTTTTTGTGTCGTCCTTTGTAGTTGTTCAACACGCTTGGCACACGGGAGAGGCTTCAGTTGGTTGCAATCTCCTCACCTTCGCTAGATACTGCCAGATCCTGCACACTGGACCTTTAAAGCATATACTGTTAACATTTAAAGGAAGTGAATTTAATCAATTTAATTCTTTAACCTTTTAACATCCCATTTCCACCAATGGGACACAAGCAAGAACTTCTATGAACTGCTAGTTCATTTAAAATATACAATGATTTTTTTGAACATGTGTTAAATATATATTGATAGTTTAGACTTGTGTATCTTCGGTCATTATTCACTTTAGGTTAAGAGGTAGGTCCTTGTGCTGAGCTCTGTAACAGGATCAGAGTGTAAATTTGTTTAGTAGGGTTTCCTGATCGTGGAGAGGAAATCTACACCATCTACTAACTATACATAGACAAGCCAGGCTTCCAGTGTCCACCAGCTACAGTACTACGAACTCTGGGTTATATATATAGAAACCAAACCGGACTGAGCTCCTGGGGTGGCCGGTAGCTGGAGAGGTCCTGGGCACTGCCGAGGTGCCCACGAGCAAGGCACCAAACCCCCAACTGACTCTGACATCTCTCCATTAATGCATGTGTATAAGTCCTGTTTGTGCATGTGTGGTATGAATTTCCGGCCTGTGTGTGTGTAATGAGTACAAATAGCGATAGAGTGAAAACAAATTTAATTTCGCCTCGAGGATCAATAAATGTCTAAATCCTAATGTTTCTCCTAGAAATAATAAAAGACAGAGATCTTTAAAGATGAAGGAGGCAGAAATTAAGATAACAAACAGGTAAAGAGAGTAACAGGGTGTTTTTATTATGGTAAACAAAAATAGTTCTTGCACTATGCCAGTTTGTTGTATTGACATGATACCTTGAGCACATGTGTCACATGTGACATGTGACTGCTGTAGAAATGCATCTGCCACACCACTAGTTCAGGTTAAAGGAACAGTCAGATGTTTTGGGAACTCCTCTTGTTTGCTGTCGTCAGCAGAGAGGATGGATATGAGTTTCAGTACAGAGATGTGTGTTTAACCTGACCAGTATGTTTCCTTTTAACATTTCTATTCCTTCACATGTCCAATAAGGAAAGTGAAATATTTAAATTAAAGTTTTTTTTCCACTTTTGATGGAGCTAGGCTAGCAGTTCCCCCCTACTTACAGTCTTTGTGCTAAGCTAGCCTAAACATGCGTGGACCTAAAGTGATGAAACTGAAATCTATTTGTGAGCGTTCCTTCACATTGTTACTTGCACAATAATAAATTAATCATTTTGCCAATGAGAGAGACAAATTCTAAAGATGTTGAGGTTTACAAAAATCAATTTTAAAAAAGAAAAACATTGCCAGATGACCTACATATCTATACATAGGCAGTGTGTCTCACACGTGTTTGCTGATGATGCATCTCATGTTTGTGTATCACATTTCAGTAACTCAAACTCTCCGGTCCGTTAACTATAATGACTGAGGTCAGATTTGTTGACATCAGACTCGACCTGCTAAAACCTTGACTCAGATTTGTCACACTAACACAGATTTTAGTCAGATATGAATTAAATGTTATATTTGATACCAAAACCGATAAAGTCAAGACAGATCATGCAGAAAAGGGTTCAGTTGACCGGAGAGGAACGAGTGTGAAACATATGTTTTTACTTCTCTGGACACTTGAACATCATTTAATTAAATGAAATAATTAACTAAAAATGAAAATTGCTTTGAATTTTATTTTAGTTTTAGTTTGAAAAAGGAAACCTTTGTTCATGACAGGTGTTCTGACAGGTGTTTTATGAATCTCAAACAACTTTATGATAGTGAAAATACAGAGCATTTTAGTGTAAAAATGATACGCATAGTAAACAATTTATAATGTATAATAACGATAATACATACTTATATCACAATTAATAATATATGACAGTGGATCCCAACCTTTCTTCCTTTAGGGACCCCTTTTCTATCATTGAGTGAACAGACTAAGTGACATATTTTATGGAAATTTCACATTATATTCAATGCATAACAATAAATGAACAGAAATCGTGAAAACTGCAGGAAGTTTGTGTGAAACAAATGATTTGGATGAATTTTAAGGAGATTATTTTTTTTGGACAAATTCAGTGTTTTCTTCACTCCCCCGGCCATTGTTCTATCAGCTCTTTGGATATTTTAACTGCCTACTTTTCTAATGCAGGACGAGGCTGTTTAGCAGAGAGGTAAGGCTCTCCAAACTTTAAAAATAACAATATAATTTAATTTTCTTCATTGAAATGAATGAAATGCTGAGATATAGGCCAACAGAACCAGTGACAAACGAAACGCTGATTTCATCAGCTGTGCACAAACTCCATATGTAAACACAATACACACGTGGTCACATATTTACATCTCTGCAAAACAAGTCCTCTGTGTCCTTGAACCCCATGTGTGAGTTTGACATGTGTCTGTGGTGTGTGCTGATTCTGGCTCCTGATTGGTCCGTGGGGACAGGTGTGGTTGACATGGATGGTTCATGAGTTTACCCTCTCATAGAGGAAGCTTTACTGTGCGTCAAACAGACAGAACGTAATGTGTCTGTGGCCTTTTTATAATGATATCTGAACACAACAGCACCACAGGAGTCCACAAACATGACAAACAGACCTAATAAATCATAAAAGATGAGAGATATAAACTGCATTCAAATACTAAAAAGTGCCAAAAATGGTAAAAGTATGAAATTAAAAAAATAATTAAGAAATAATAAAACAAACTCAGGCCATTACTGCCAAACATAAACAAACAAACAAAAGAAGGAAGCACCCAGAGAACACTTACCTCAGCCAAGGTTGTGCAATCCTCTAAAAGTTATTCTAAACTCTTAAAAAAAAGTTTGGACATTTTTGTTTGGCCGATTATTTCTCTGTTGTTACAATAATTGCCATTGTATTTTACAACGTTGGAAAGCCTGTTTATTTACCTTCGCAATGATGTCCAACTTGTAAGGATCATGCATTTGTGGGATGAGCAGCACAGCTGATTATGTGGGTAGCGCCCAAGAAAAATTTGCCAAAAATGCTCTGCCTATGGTAAACAGTGTATTCTCCTGTTGGTATTGACTCTTGTTTTGAGTTGTTTGGTGGATTGGATGATTGAACTATCTATCAGTAACAAGGAACAAACAAGACATATTGACAATTTTACATTTTATTCATTTAATACACCGTCAGGAGCCTAGGTATGACACGCAAAAACTCCTTAAAAGTAGTGTGCTATTTATACGCCTTCCCATGAGATCAGGCTGGCAAAAAAAAAAAAAAGTTAGCAGAAATGGGTGCACTATTGACCACAAATAAATATGAAAAACGCATTTTGTACATCACAAATTTCAAGAGTTGTAGGTGAAAATGTAAATCACTTTGTCAGTGGCCACATGGTGGCGCTATGAACACCAAATAGTAATTGTTTTCTCCTTGGACCATGGGTCAACGGCTTTCCAACTGATGTAATTTAAATTTCCTTGAAGTCTGTTGAGTAGTTTTTGAAATACTCTGCTCATTAATAAACAGTTAAAAGGAGACAGTTTCATGGTTTTCTCCTGCCAGCAGTTTTGAAGGAGCTTTTCATCCATCTGTTGCTCTGGTGTTGATTTCTCTGAAGATGAGCAGATCACACTCGATCCAAAGATCAGTTCAATAGGTGTTGGCGTTATCAAATAATAATAATTTATAGCAATTACTACTAGAATCTGTTCATTGTGACAATAGGAAAGAGAGACATCTGGGACTCCCATGCTGGTTACTAGACAGTGTTGCATTCAGGTGTCGTTCTGTTGAAAACTAAACCTCAAAAGTCCAAAACTAGACTCTCTGCAGAGACTTCCAGAGTTTGTGGTTTAATATAATCTGTGAAACAAACCTAGGAATTCACTCGAAAAATGGTTTGATTTCAGCTGAAATGGGCCTGCTGTGTTTCTGAATAATTTCCTTCTCTTGCCGTCTCTGGTGGGCTAAGATAAACACACGTTGTTGGATTCAGATGTGAGAGCTGCTCAGTACAAACACACTCTTCTATGGAAAGCTGCTACGTTCAAGGGCACAATGATCATAACTATTCAAACTCAATGGCTTTTACTTTCACTGATTCTTCCTGGCTGGTTTTCTTACCTTCAGGCTATCACTGTCCTTTTCAGATTTGATATTTTCAGTATTATGCAGCGGTGCCCTATTACCTGGCTTTTTAGAGTCACACAGACCAAGAGACATTTGTTCATGAGCTGTGTCACCGATAAGACTTGAAAGATCAGGACATTTCTCAGAAATCTGTTCTGATTTGATGTCACGCGGAATAACAACAACATAGCTGTACTGTTTTTTGTGTAAAGTGTACTGACCTGTAGTACGTATACGTATGGATCTGTTTGTGAAGGAAGTCCAGCCGTCAAAAGCACATGTTGTCTGTATTTGCACAGTCACAGCCTCGGTTTGGGTCATAGCACTCCGTGACACACGTGACTCTAAGAGATTTGTGTGTAGATTCTTTAATATCAGTATCAGTGATACAATCCTGTAGGTGTTTTTGTGTGTAGGAGGTTTGGGAGGAATTTTAGGGAGCATACAATGAAAATGAACAATCTAAAAAAAAAAAAAAAAACAGGATAAAAGACAAAAAAAAACTGAACACAACGAAAATAAGACTTCATATCTGTAGTGCAGATAAGTTACTATAGTACACGTGATTCCAACTGCTTTTAAGCACATTTTCAATTTGCACATGAACACATAAATAATAATGATAATGATAATGATAATGATAATGATAATAATAATTATTATTATTATTTTATTTTATTTTTAATTATTATTTTAATCTAATTTTATTTATTGTTTTAATTTTCTACCAATTGCTTGGTAGAAAAATTGACGAATTAAAAAGGCGAAAATGCAATAAGGGTTGATGGAAATAGATTTTTCTCATTATTGATGTCACTTTATCTGCTTCTTCTTCATCTAATGTAGACAAAACATTCATGGCTCACTCTCAGTCACCTTTAAAGGCCTCCACTCCACCAGAAACAACAGCCATGAGTCCGAAAACGTATTTATTTATTCATTCATTCATTCATTCATTTAAATTAAATTAATTAATTAATTTGAAGGACAATGGACATTGACTACCAAAGTGCAATGTTAAATTGATGGAGTAATCTTTCAAATCTTTTTGATGTTGAAGATTTCAGTATATAATATAATATTTGTGCTCTAAACCAATCCATCACTGGGTCACTGGGAAATTGGGAAACATCCCAGCAGGACTGTGACTGAAACGCACACACCGACTCAGAGTCTGCAGAGATACTGAGGTGATGACCTGATCCTTAACCCCTTCTGGTCATAAAACCATATATTAAGGTCATTTGGCTTTGACAGCTGTCTGAAATCTACAAATTATATTTCAAATAGCATCATAAAAAGCACCAATAGATGTTCTTAGATAAAATAATACCATAAGCTTTAATTCCATAGTTAATTCAATAGTGTAGGGGTCAAAGGTTGAATGGGGAGGAGTTCCATGAGACGATTTAAGAGCTGAGGAGATTAAGGATATTTTAAATGTTATATATGAAGAATCATATGAACCTGAATAACAGAAAAAGGGAATGAAACAACATAAACCGAAGTGGAACATGACCGGTCTGCTGACACTAGGGGGCAGAATGACTTCATCTTTGAGTATCAGGACAGGCCATTAATTCCACCTCTGTTCTGCCTTTTCAATGTCACCGTTTCAATTACGGGCGACCTTTTCGCCTCGCGTGGCAGCATTCGTGTCACGGAACATGTGATTCCGATGGAATTCCTAAAGCAGCCCAGTAAATATATCTGACCGATACACGCGATGAAACAATACACAGAGGCTGGAGTGGTGGATTCAAAAGGTCTTTACTGCCTCAGTGTTTGTGGCTTCACGCATGTGAACTGGCTGAGTGTAGAATGTGTAATGTATAGATTGTATAGAAATTACTGTATTGATCCAAATGTGCAGATCACATTTAAAAGATGCACCTTTCTCCATGCACATATGTATCTAGTATTAAATAAAAGAAATGCAGTGCAAATAAACTGTCAAGGCTGTGCTTTAATGGCATTAATAGAAATGTTTGTCTATATGTTGATAGATGTCAATCGATTAAAATATTTAAAAGCGATTAATTGCAAATTAATCACACATTTTTTTATCCGTTCAAAATGTATTTTAAAAGGGAGATTTGTATTAATACTCTTATCAACAAGGGAGTGGACAAATATGCTGCTTTATGCAAATGTATATATATATTTATTATTGGAAATCAATTAACAACACAAAACAATGACAAATAATGTCCAGGTACTCACAGGTACTGCATTTAGCATAAAATATGCTCAAATCACAACATGTTAAACTGCAGCCCAACAGGCGACAACAGCTGTCAGTGTGTCAGTGTGCTGACTTGACTATGACTTGCCCCAAACTGCATGTGATTATCATAAAGTGTTCATCATGTCTGTAAAGGGGAGACTTGTGGGTACCCATAGAATCAATTTTCATTCACATATCTTGAGGTCAGAGGTCAAGGGACCCGTTTGAAAATGGCCATGACATATTTTCCTCGCCAAAATTGAGTGTAAGTTTGGAGCATTATTTAGCCTCTAGCTAATATGACATGGTTGGTACCACTGGATTCTTTAGGCTTTCTAGTTTCATATGATGCAGTAGTGGATGCTGAATAACAGCATTATACAGTACAGTGTTGAATGTTTGAGCTTAAGGTTCAGAGGGCTTCATTATCTTGTCCCCTGAAGCCCAAAACAAACAGGATTTATGTGTGTGAGTCGTGTTTGTTTTGAGTGCGTTACGGCTGGATTTGATACTCTGCCACACTCGGTGTTAAGCTGCGTTCACAACAAGCAGTTTGCAACCAGAAAAGTGTGATGTGGATAATTACGAGGGAGAACGTAATCCCTCCACTTACAGTCAACAACCTCAAAACATAAGGGATTATGGGTAAAAAAATTGAAGTATGGACTGAATATTTATGTTCATCTACTACTTCATGTGCTCTTAAATGCTGAAAATGCTGATGACACATTTTCGTAATCATTATTAGCTCATGACAAATAGACTGGCATATACGTGTGCTGGCTGATATGAAAATAGAAGAAGAAAAAGCACTTGATGTAACATAGAAAGACTTTTTTGTTCAGTGTTCATCTGTTGTTATAACTCAATAGCAGCTCAACCTGATCTCACAGGAAATTTGCACTTAATTGAGCAACAATTAATGTTTTTCATCAGATATGAATGAAAACGAGACGACCAAGTGAACACAACCTGTTCTACAAATACTTATAATGTTGTTGCTTTTACCTGGCTGTTTGCTTGACTATCTCATTATGATTTGTTTGAAATTAATCCTCATTCAATCTTTCAACCACCTGCCATGGAAAGGAAGCTTTTTACTATATTTACCCAATTAGAGATATCTGTTAGGAGGATGAATGTGTCGAGCTATATCAACATTATTCCATTATGTCGTTCTCCTCGCCTTCCCTTGTATGCTGGTATATTTGTTGCCCTTTGGATATATTTTGAGTATATTTTTGTTCTTATATTTATGTTTGGATTGTATGTTTACTAGAGAAAGAGGCTGTCATCTGAAAGGAGCCAATCACCTGCAGGAGCCGGTAGCTGGTCAACCAATTGCCTCCTCGTCTCAGCACACACCTATTGACACCATTGACAGTATCTAAGAAACAGACGTAGTCACCAATATGTCACTCATTGCCAATGGTTTAAGGACTGCCGTTTGGAAGCCTCAAGTTCGGCATTTTGGCCATCGCCAACTTGGTTTTTGGTCGTCACCATCTTGTTTTTTTGCAACCAGAAGTTACACGAGAGGGTGGAGCTAAGTGCAACCAAAGGCTGAATAAGACATTTTCAGGTGACCGAAATGTTATAATTAGCTTTGATGAACTGAAAACTGTGAAAGGGTTAAAGTTGTAAGACGAAAACATGGACAACTCCCAGACCGAACAACGCCGTGGTGGCGACCTGTCAATCACAAGGTAGCCACGGCCTAAAGCATCCCCTGCTTTATGGTCTATTTGACTCTAAATGGGACCATAATTTACTAAATGAACATCATGCTGTATTGAAGAAGACTTGAAACTAGTGATTAGGACCATAAACTCAAGTGTACAATGTTTACTGAGGTAATAAATCAAGCGAGAAGTAGGCTCATTTTCTCATAGACTTCTATACAATCAGACTTCTTTTTGCAACCAGAGGAGTCGCCCCCTGCTGGACATTAGAAAGAATGCAGGTTTAAGGCACTTCAGCATTGGCTTCACTTTTAAGACCTGGAGGTTACCTTCTGGTTTTGAGGCAAATCTTCCACGTAACATTTCTGACCCAATGAGAGAACAGCTTGCATGGCATTTGTTTACAACTTTTGGACCTCTTGATTGTTGCCGTGTGAACCACTGATTTACACACATGTACAAACCCACACCTGCCACACATTATGCATGCATTCAGACATACATTTGTAACAAAATATGGCTGCAGTCAAAACAGTTAAGAGCTTGAAAAATTCAATAAAGAGACGGTAAAAAGAAAACTAAAATGCTAACCAAAATATTACCCTGACTTTAACACCAAAAATGAGCTAAACTCGTGTAGAAAAACTGTGTATTGTAAAGATACTGGCTTCCAGAACATACCTTACTTGGAGCTGTTTGAAAGTGAGGATATTTACTAATAGATAATCATTTATAAGTTATCAATATCAGGCTCAAAAAGATAAATCAGACTCTTACATGACCTGGAATCTGTTCGGAGACCAAACATGGCTGCTTAGGGCTGAATTATTCTTTGTCCTTCAGTGTGTTGCTATAGCCTTTAAAAGCTAATAAATTGGCAGGTCAGTATACATATATATACAGGATATAGTGAGCATATATATACTGTATATATACTAACTATTTCATTGTAACTTTAGTGCTTTTTCATGGAAAGGAGCGTATGTTAATTAAAGAAATGATGTGACTGTGAAGCAGACTGATGCTCTCTTTCTTTGTACCACATTTTTTAAAATGTATGGCAGCAGCCCAGAGCCAAATTTAATTTCACTCTGAGACGGATGCTAAATAAATTCAGCATGGACTCTTCTGTGGACCTCCTCTCCGTCCGGTCCGACTAATCGTCCAGCAGAAACAGAAAACGGCTTTTTTCATGAATTCTATTACCATCTAGTTTCTTATACTCTGCAGACCGGGACTGAGAATGAGGTGCAGGCTCATCGCTGCGAGGCCTCTACATGACAAGGATAGAAATATGTTTTAATGAGCCTGAGTCCTGCGGCGACAGAGTAACTCTTTTTTATTTGAGGCCAAGGCTGTGGGACTTTAAAAGTGAGTAAATGTTGTTTTAAAACAGAAAGAAAGAAGTGGAAAAACAAATTCTGGTGAGAAGATAAAAGCCTTCAGCTGTTATGAAAATATCCCAAGCAAATAACCAATTGTAAAAATTGATTGTTGCTGCCCCCTAGAGGCTGCAGTGTTCATTACACCCAACAATATATATATATAGTATATGTATTTAACTAAACATCATACTGACAATTTAGCTATTTGTTGAGCCTTGCAAGTTTTGGGGCACAAGTTTTAAGTTGCGCCTCACGGTGGCACCAGAGAAAAAGGATTAAATGAGGTTACCAAAAACATGATTCATCCTCTGGGAGCATGATCATCTAGAAAATGAATGGCGTGATTAAACACAGGTGGAACAAAGCAGGGCGGGGCAGACAAATCACAAAGGCGGGAAACAGACAAAGACAGGAAGTAAAACCCAGACACAAGAGGAGTGAACTTATCAAAATAAAACAGGAAACACTAGAAAGAATGAGACCAGGAATCTAACGGAAAACCCCAAATCAGAACTAAGAGTATAAACACAATATAGTTTTAAGTCCAAGCAAAAAGGAAAAGTCCAACGGCCTCTGGGCAGAGCGCCACACCACGACACTTTACAAATATCACATTTTATTGTGTGTGGAATTTAAATGTAAGTTTTGAGTCCAGCCCGAGTGAAGCCCAGTCAAATCATGTCTTGATTAATGAAGATTTCTTCTTCTTTTCCTAACCTAAACTGACTGCCTAACCATAACAGCAACAAAATAAATGTTAATAACGTATTTCTACAAGCACATATTGTATTGCAAGGGCAGATATTGCAGGGAAAACAAATTATGTTGTCAGTAAACTTGATATGGTAACATTTTGCAAATAGGCAGATACCTCATTATGTTAATCATAACTGTTATCCAGGTGGCGTTACGCAATTACTGTCATTTCTGGGGGAAGGTTGGATGTCTTGGGATTGTTCTGTTGAGGTGCTGAATGATGCTTTTTTAATATCAGTGTCTTATGCACAATAGAACATGTTGCCGTGTTTTCCCCACACGTTCCAAATTTAGCGCACAGACTCTATTCTGAAGTCTGTCATTATCATCCATTCAAGAGAAATTAGCAGAAATTGAGGCAATTACGCTGCACGGCGTCTCTTTCAGCTCATCACATAAAGGACAATAGAACATGAAATGAGACTCATTTTCAATTTCCATTAAATCACAGAGGAGACAAAGAGCGTCCTCATCATTTATCCACCCTGCGACTGATTCTGTTCATCTCACTGGGTGATCAGTTTGACTCTGTTTTGAGACTAAATTATGCACTGATGAACATTTTGTACAATGTCCTGACCTTTTGACCCTCTCTCTGGTCTAATGAGATCACACTTTTGTGATATTTGCTCGTATATCATGATTATGATGAAATATGCTGTGTTAGGTTAATGTAGTTGAATATTCCGTTTCCTCTGTTCTGAGCGTCTTGAGAGTTTTGTTCTTCTTTCCCGCACCAGGTGGCTCTTCTAGATAGATAGATAGATGGAAGTCAAAAGTGGGAATTGTGTCTTTATATTTTTGTGAAAACAAGGATTGCTGACATGTTTTGCTGCACATAAACACCGGACATTGAAGTGGTATAATATAACAGCAATATAATGGTTAATTACAAATGCAAAGCAATGCAATACCAAAACTCAATGTTGTAGGTGCAAATTTAAAAGCATACAGGAAGTCTAAGGTTCACTGCTCTAAACATGTATTGCAAAGCACGTTGGAGTATTTACTGCATGAGATTTTATTAGATGGCTATTTGATTTTAGATGGTTAACCTTCCTGTAACATCAACACCAACCATCAGCCATATTTTGTTATATTATAGAGTGTTATTGTTTTACCAGGGATTGTTTGAGTAAATTATGTGAATAAAGAAAGATATATATTCTTTATAGTCACATAGTTTTGGTCCGGCGCTGTTTTTCAGACTTTGGACGAGGCTCCTTAAGTCCAATAAAGGTAAATATTAATGCTACAGCACACAGGAGTGCTCCTCAAGCTTTGTGTCTACATTTTGTGTTTGTCTCTTTCCTGTTGCAACATAACAACGTCCACATTTACAAAGCAGCTCCATAAAGAAATGTTTTCCCAGTTCAGTGTTGAAGAACTTGACACACTTGCACAGAGCCCTGACCTCAACCCCATCAAATACCTTTAGGATGAAATCTTATCTTATCCTAACCCATAATAAGACATCAGAAGGCATTTGTTGATTATATTTTTTATTATTAATCTGAATCGGAAACATAGAATTAGAAGTATAAAGTAATGGAAATACTTAAGCAAAGCACAAGTCTCTCTAAGTAACTTAGATACTGTACTTGAGTTGGAGGTAAAATAGTCAGATTTCCAGCCACTGTGTCTTTTAAAGAGCAGTAGTGACTCCTGAGGACACTGAATGATGAATTGTGATATTGTTTGGCTCATAGTAACCCTCATATGTTCGCTGTTTATATGAGATCTGGGTCTCGGGCTGTATATTCCACTTTATGACTTCTCTTGTCTACGCTCCAAAGGCCAGAGTTGATTATCTGCCAAGCCGCCACACACCGATAAACACAGACACGTGCCTCCTCGCTCTGTGATATACACAAATACGTTTAAACATGTAGTGATCCTCAGCCATGTGTGTGATAGCTTAATAATGATATATGTGCAGCATTCTGCTGACTGCAATCCCGCAACTGTCTGCTTCCAAATATTTATTATCAGCCAACACCTCCTTACATACACAGAGCGTCTGCACACGTCTGCACATTTCAACATAAGTAATGTTCACTGTGGCGTGTAGTTCAGCTACTGCACTCAGACTGCTGCAACCAACCGTGTCTCAACAACAAACATATATGCAGTATGTTTGACTCCCCATATGACTGCCAATTTGTATTAATTAGATTCATTTTTAATCTTCCCTGAGAAGAAGCCTAATCAATATTTCATCATCTGTATGTAAATGCAGCAATGCAGTGTGAGACTTGTTTATTTATGTCCCCTAAATGACAATTAAGGGATAAAAATACAACATGAAAAAACTGCACAGCTCTTTCATTTTAATTCAGATATTGTAAATATTTAATAGTATTTTAGACATAACATAAGTCTAGGACAGCTTCACATTTTATCGTTCTAAAACAAACCTACAATTGTTTCTAGGTTTTGTTTTCCTGTTGTTAACTCACATTTTTTTAAATTTTTTTATGGTAAGTACATAATTTATAGTGACAAAGATTTAACTCATGAAGATGCTCAAAACGTTTCTCACAATGAGAACCACATGTTAAAAAGGTAAAAGAAAAGTTACAGTGAATCAAATAATATTTTCAACAAAACCAGATAAAGGGAATATATATATATATATATATAAAACATTTTAAATGTTGTTTGACGTTTATAAAAAGGCACAATGAAAAACAGCACAAATCTGAAAATTGGAAAGAAAAAAACTCACTTTCATCTCAAATAAAAAAGTATATACATAAATAAATATGAATATGTATGAGGCCTGACATCTGCTGGTGAGATTTAATATTTAATATTTAAAGTATTTAAAGTAAAAAACAAACAAACAAACAAACAAACAAACAAACATGTCTTCTAAATTTGAGATGAGAAAGACGAGAAACTGTAGCATTTGTTGAGATAAAAATATTTCAGATATTGTACATATTTTATAGTATTGTTTACCATATTTTCATTGTAATTTTCTTTTATACAGCCTTCATTTTAATTCATATATATTATACATATTCTTTTTTGTATTCTTATTGTATTTTTTTCTATTCTGTATTTATGTTTCTGGATTTTTGTACTTACTTTTATTTTTTAATTTAAATCTCTCTTATTATGTTTATGTTATGCACCAATACACCAAAGCAAATTCCTTGTACGTGAAAACCTACTTAGCAATAAACCAAATTGAATGAATGTAAATACTGCCCCCTGTGGGTCACCTGTGGTAATTTGTGGAAATCTGTTTCTGAAAACAGGTGGTAAAGACCTGTAGGATGACTCTTTAAAGATATATGGTGGAGTAACTATTTAATCAAATGTAATTCTATAAAAAAGGACAAAAACAAAATTCCCATTTTTGGAGTTGGAGTTAGTTTGTGTGGTTAACAACATTAACATCCACTCTTTGGATGAATCTAGGCGTGTTAACAGTGCCAGACAGGAGGTGACATTTTTGTATTAATCTAAATCTTCAACTTACAACCTGATAAATGTCTTTTCTCTCAACTGCAAGTGAAGGTCAAGAGCATCAGAGCTGTTTTGTAGTCCTGGAGAGTATTTCTTTAATCACAGCTGATAAAATGACTTAGAGTCGACTCTTGAAGCACAACATTACTTCAGTCTGTTGTGGTAAATGATCAAGCTCAGTCAATGAATTTAACTGCTCTCCAACTGATCATTAACTCAACAGACAGGAAATAATAACAGAGAGTGTAAAGTAAGTCTAGGACAGCTTCACCTCCTGTCCTCACACTCTTGTTTTGCTGTTGTCAACTCAAATTTTTTTATGGTGAGTAAATAATTCATAGTAATAATGATTTAACTTCAGATAAAGCTCAAAGTGTGTCTCACTAAAAGAGCCACATGTTAAAAAACCAAAAGAAAAGTTAGAACAAATCATTTGTTTATTTATCATAATATGCATATGAATAAAATATTTAAAATATTATTTAATCTTTTATAAAAGTCACACTAGAGAACAGCATGAAACTGGAAATTGGAAAGAAAAAAGTTCACTTTCATCACAAATAAAAAACGTTAAAGGATATATGTAAATAAATATGAATATGTGTGAGGCCTGACATCTGCTGGTGAGATTACATTTTAAAAAGTATTTAAAGTAAAAAAAAAAAAAAACGAGAAATGAGAAAGATGAGAAACTATAACATTTGTTGAGATAAAAATAATTCAGATATTGTACATATTTTATAGTATTTGTGTCATATTTTCATTGTAATTTTCTTCAATACAGCTTTCATTTTAATTCTGATATATTGCTAATATTTTTATTTTAATCACAGACATAAAATAAGTCTAGGACAGCTTCACTTCCTGTCCTTCGAAAATAAATTGTTTCTAGCTTTTGTTTTGCTGTTGTCAACTAATTTTTTTATGGTGAGTAAATAATTTATAATTTTGAATTATAGAATAATTTATAAAAGAAAAGTTAAAAAACTCTAACTTTCTTTTTTTTATCTGATTTGAAAGTTTAAGTATGTAAGTAAATAAACATGAACCTGTTCGAGGCCTGACATCTGCTGGTGAGAAGCAGATAGAGGTCTCTTTATTTTTAATTGCCTATTTAAAGTTTTAAATTATTAATATTTTTTAAAAGATCAGTTCATGTCTTCTAAATTTGAGGTGAGAAAGAAACTGTATTAGCATTTATTGAGATAAAAATAATTTATAAGGGCTATATTGTGCAGACAGATCTTCACTAGAAAATAAAACGCTGTTACGGGCAGGAGTGGGTTTTAAACAGAGCTGGAGAGGACAGACTGAAGTATCTTCTCAGTGTCGGAGGTTAAAATTGTCCTTGACCTGCAGCCCGGCGCCCTCAGAGAGGACGGACCTGGACTGTGACCGACGTGTCAGAGTGTTAGTGAGGACTTCACTTTAAAGCAGCTGTTAATCCACTCAGCCAGCCAGAGATGATACGTAGTAAACAGCGGACAGATCACAGAGCGATGGAGCTGCCTCAGAGCGAGGTCACATCAGGTGTGGTCACACCTTGAGATGATGCTCTGTGGTCTGAACCAGAAGTTGACTTTGATGTGTGTTTAGTAAAGGTGTAGCCAGGGAGGTGCATTGTACAACACAGCACAGCAAACTTCTTCTTTCTTTCTCAAAAGGAGCCAAAAACTTTGCAGGAGCTCTGCAAGCAAGCAGGAAAATGTGTTACCAAGGCTGCAAGAGTAATCCCTCATTTATTTCATGTAGGATTAGTACTGAAGCATTATGAAAACATTTGTCAAAATCTGCGAAAAAACAATGAGAGGAGAAGAAAGTTTAGTCTGGAAAAGCCTCAACAGCTGAGAGGTGTCGGTGAGAAGCGTGCACGGCATAATCTACACTTCAAATGTAACGTTTGGCTCTTCACAGGAAGCAGAAACATAAACTGAACAACAACTAAACATACTGTAGGAGGTGTTCAGGTTCCTGTTGGACGGGAAGGTTTTCAGTTAAACAACAGAGATAAATGATGGAGGAGAGTTCAGATGAGAGCAGGAGAGTCTGAAAGGTTAAAACTGTCACTGACTGCAGGCCAAACGCCTCGAAGAGGATTGAGTCACAGAGAGCTGCGTGTGTGTGTGTGTGTGTGTGTGTGTGTGTGTGTGCAGTCCACATATTAGTGTAAGCTTTCTTGCATGTGTATGTTGTGTATATACACCTTGTATGTTTGTGTTTCTATGCATGCAGATATGATCGTTTGCATAATGTATACATGTTAAGTGTATTTGTTTGCACACATGAATATAAATACATGTCTGTCTGTCTGTCTGTCTGTGTGTGTGTGGATGTTTATTTCTGTTTTTTTGTTTGCAGTGTTCATACAGGTATGTATGTATGTATGTCCAACACATTTTATGTCCATGTACTGTATGTGTGTGTGATCTTGTATATGTGTGCTACTGTGAGTATTAATACTCCTTTTGGAAAATGACTACATTGCAAAGTTGAGGAAATATCTTGAATGTCAGGACGTTTTTGAAAGCTTTGCACAGTAGGACGTTTTGGGTCGTATCTAGAAGGTAACCCACAAGTATCCTAAACTTAACCATTCGAGTTAATAAGTCATATCTATTTATTTATTTTTTGTTCTGTTTTGTTTTTACATTTAGTTTTTGTTTTTTATGTTTTGATTTATCTGTCTCATTTTGTCTATGTTCCTGTTTCTGTCTAGTCCTGTGTACATATTGTGTATTGTGTCCCTATTTTGTGCCTTTGCACCAATAAAAAAACAAAACAACAAAAAAAAAGGTCAGTGCCCAACCTCAACCATCTCGGGTGAGTTTTGCAACTTTTGGGTTATTTTCTAGTCACGACTGATTCTTTGAGAAAGTACAGACATTTGACAAAAAATAGGACATTTTGGAAGATGTTGGAGGGTGTCCTCATCCGCTTTTGGGAAATGACAATGTTTTTTTTTTTTTTTTAAAAAGGTGAGGTAATTTTTGAAAGGTGAACACATTTTGAAATGTGAGGGTATTGTTGGAAAATCAGAACAGTTTTGGAAAGTGAGGACTTCTTTGGAAAGTGAAGACATTTTTGGGTGAAGTCGTCTTTTAAAAATGAGTAAACTGAGTAAATTTGGACATTTTTGGAACACGAGGAGATTTTTGGAAAGCGAAGGCATACGCAGAATCGGTACAGTTGTGGAAAGTTAAGATGTTTTTGGAACATGAAGACAAATTTAGGAATTAAATTTGACTCTGAAAATGGGGACCTTTGGAAGAAGAGATTTTTGGAAGTAAAAGAGTTTTTCAACGAGAGTCCTCACAAGTGCAGAAGTACTACTGTTTGTGTGTGTGTGTGTGTGTGTGTGTGTGTGTGTGTGTGTGTGTGAGGTGCTTATGTAAAACAAGGTTGCTGCTGCAGCCTCCAGCAGGTCGTTTGAGGGTGAGCATCCTTAATGTGGAGTGACAGTAGTAAAAGAGAATAGGCTGCCTGTCCTGTGGCGTGAGTGTGTGTGTGAGTGTGTGTGTGTGTGTGTGTGTTGGCAGGGGGGGGCGGGTAATGTGTTGACTCTGCAATGTTGGCCGCGAGGTTGGAAAGGAGCTTTTTGATGAGGAGAAAAGAAAAAGGAAGTGGAACAAAGTTTGTTTTTTGCCACTCTGGCGGTTTGTGTGAGTGTTTGTGCTGAAAGGTTAAGTGCGAGAAAACGTTCACTCCTCAAACAGCGTTCACACACACACACAACGGAGCCCAAACAAGACGGGGAATTGGACGTTTAAAAGTCTGTGCTTCAAAAAGAAAGGTAGAAGTTTGTTGTTAGTGGAGAGAACGAGACTGCAGGTGGACGTGTTTTTAAACCCATTCTGTATTTCTGCTTTGAAAGCAGGCGCTAGAGGAGGTTTATTTTGTCGTTTCATTTAACAAATGATGAATATTCATGTAACACTTGATCATTTGCTGCTGTACATGCTACTCAGCACTTTTTGGGTCAGTATTTCCCTCCTTCCATTTGCTTCCAACTCTGCTATAATGAGCAGAATCATATCAATATTACTTAGTCTTCAAAAACCACACACTTCAAGGTGTTTAACTTTTAACTCATCAAGGGATGTATGCTGGTCTAACTATCCTACTGGCTGTGATTCAATGGTTCCCAATCTAAGACGTTCAACAGAATCAGCATTTACACAGTAATTGCGCGTTTGACTTATTAAGTAGGGGTGCAATCTGGGGCGTTCGTAAGACATTTTTAGGCGAACAAAAATGTTATAATTAACTTTCATGAACTGAAAACACATTGTGAAAGGGTTAAAGTTGTAAGACGAAAACACAGACAACACCCAGACCGGACAACACCGTGGTAGCGACCTGTCAATCACAAGGTAGCACTCGCCCTAAAGCATACCCTGCTTTATGGTCTATTTGACTCTAAATGGGACCATAATTTACTAAATGAACATCAAGCTGTATTGAAGAAGACTTGAAACTAGCGATTGAGACCATAAACTCATGTTTACAATATTTACCGAGGTAATAAATCAAGTGAGAAGTAGGCTCATTTTCTCATAGACTTCTATACAATCAGACTTCTTTTTGCAACCAGAGGAGTCGCCCCCTGCTGGCTGTTAGAAAGAATGCAAGTTTAAGACACTTCAGCATTGGCTTCACTTGTCAGACCCGGAGGTTACCTTCTGGTTTTGAGGCAAATCTTCCTCATAACATTTCTGACCCAATGAGAGAACAGCTTGCATGGCATTTGTTTACAACTTTTGGACTTCTTGATTGTTGCCGTGTGAACACAAACAAACCAAGGGGCAAATTGTATTAAAACGCCCTAAGACTCGGTTTATATCTTGGTCAGGATATAACTTGCCCTACCATATTTAAATAATGCAACAGAGGAGTGGGGGTGTGGACGGGTGGATCAGAGGAGCAAAGTAACATTACAGAACTACTCAAAACTGATGAATAATAAATGTAAACACTGATTCTTAAAGCTTTAGGCTGTAAATCATCTCTCCTGCTCAAAATTGGATTACTACTAAAAGAAAAGTTGAAATAAAAAGAGGCATAAAAGCTTCACACGGTATAGGCTAAAGTTCAGACCACGGTGTTTAAGATTTTCTCTTTGTTTTCTACAAATAAAACCAATAAGAGAACTTGAATATCTCTCCCTTTCTCTCTTCTAGGAAGATTTACTGTATCTGACAGCAGCTCGGTTCAGTTTCTCTCCAGTGACTCCACTTCACCTCTTACCCCCCTCGCTCTTTGCTTCATCCCTCTCCTGCTCCTTCCTTCCCCCCCCCTCTCTCTCATTCTTCCCTCCTCTTCTCCCTGATGCTTTCCTCCTTTAGTCCTTTCCCCTCTCATCCCTCTCTCTCTCTCTCTGACCATCACTTTCTCTCTCGTCTGTTCACCTTGCCCCAAGTATCACCAGGATGAAAAATAAATAAACTAAGTTAGCTTGGCTCCTGTGGGTTGTGTTGTTTGTGTGTGTGTGTGTGTGTGTGTGTGTGTGTGTTTTTTATAGCTGTCTTCAGATCTGCTTCTTCACTGACACCGGGCCCACAGGCACAGAGAGTCTAACCTTGGACCTGACATCTGAATAGCGATCAAGTGACAGACCTGAGCGCTCCGAGACAAACTGTGGTCATGTCTAGCTTGTCTAAACTTGTGATAGCATGACTCGGTGGAAAAAGGGCGAAACAAAACAGAAATGTTTGCAGTTTAGAGCACACTGTCCATAAAAATGTTATAGGTATGGACTTCTGCTGGCTACAGATTTATTTAAGGAACATTGCAGAATAACCAGAAAATGTTATACTAAGATATTACACAAACGGTTACATTTTGGCCTGGGGGTGATGCTAAAATAGAGCTCATAAAGTAGCCGAAATGGGAAAGGTTCATCCTCTGGGGAGATTGACAAGTAGAGTACAAGTAGAGGTTTCCATATCAGGATTCATTGTTTGGAGGGGCATGAATATCCAAAGCTAATTTCATGGTAATCTTGGCTAATAGTTGCCGGTGGAGCAGCGAGGCGAAGCTCTGCTCCTGGCCTGAGGAGGAGCCACTGCTGCCGGGCACGGAGTTCTCCACCTCCCGCCGGAACTCCGACTGCAGGTCAAAGGTGACAGACTCCTGCTGGAGTCTGAGCTGAAGGAGATTTTGGTGAGCCTGCATGGTTTTATTTGATTTTGTGCAGAATCTGACCTGGTGACAAGCATTAAGAATAACTATATACTGTAGAAATTATCTTGTTTAGTTATAAGTCATATGTGTAGAGGCAGCAGTATTACACTGAGACTGTCTCATAACCATTCACTCTGATTATCAGGCTCAGTTAGCAGCTTGGGGTTAAATTGACTACATAGTGGTCATGGTATGAGCACAATAATCACCCCATTCGCAAGAAAAAGCGTATAAATGCCATAATAATGCACAAGTCGTGTAGCGTGCAATAGGTATGCCTTTCTTGATTTCCGTGTGTCATTTGTACGCCATGCATCCTGTACTGCCTGCAATGTAAACACATCTGCGTAGAAATGCAGCGAGAAGTGAGAAAGACCACTTATTGTGGGCGAGTGGGGAGGTGGATGGGTCTTTTAACCAGGAGACCGACTGGTGTTGACAGGTTTATTTTGTTTTGTAAGTTACATTAGTGATGTTTGTCATGTGACAATTGTCATGTTTTTTAGTGATGTTTGAGATGTGTTTTCCGTAGTTGTGTTACGTTGTTTCAGTACATATTTTACTTATTTTAAGCTCAACCAAGATATTTTTCCCTTACCCTAACTAAGTGGTTTTCTTACCTAACTGTGGACGTGTGTGTGAAGTAAAAATAACAGCTAAAATACGTACTCATAACATGTGAAATGTCTGTGTTATGTCGTGGTATTCATACGCTTTCCCATGAGACCTGGTTGCTATAATTTACACTGAAGTGTCCTGATAATAAAATAATGGGCTCAGTGGAGGAAATGTCACTCCACATAATGTCATGTCACTTTTCTTGTCTGTCATGTGTAATTGTTTACATATTGTGTGTCATGTATGATTTCTCTGATTGGGAAAC
>CAKAOI010026276.1:55404-103267 GCA_916701655.1 Sebastiscus albofasciatus | reverse complement strand
TTTCTTGCAGTGCTGGGTTGTGTTTTAGTGAACAGATGTTGTTTTTATTTTGGGTTTTGCCGTCTGACAGGACACTACAACAGACAGCATTGTAAAAAATAAAAATATGAAAATACCTATGTTAATACTTATGGATAATACCAATGCTGCGGTTGGTTGTTGTCATGTTTACTATAAGTATTGCTGCAACTGGCAAATACCGAATACTGAATTTGTGAATTTCTGAGATGTTAATCCTCAAGGGAAAGGGAGCACAGGGACTAAGTTACAGTAAATATGCATGAATACAATTTGTATTCCTAATGAATACTTGAAAATACATATATACATGAATTTGTACATTTGTTTTATTCTCTATTAAAATTCCCCTGCATTGTTATGCTTATGAGGGAACGTATGAGAAAATGATCTCTATTGCAATGGGAGATGAAACAGACTACATGAACAAAATAGCGTATGTTGCTGCAATAGGCCTACAACTTGTGTAGCTTACTGTATCTCTGCCATTACTTTCTGAAATATCTATCTATCTATCTATCTATCTATCTATCTATCTATCTATCTATCTATCTATCTATATACACTGTTAAGAATTTCCCAGTAAAATAACAGTAAAGAACTGGCAGCAAGGTTGCCTTTATATTACTGTAAAATTAACATTATTATACTGTCGCTGAAATTTACAGCTTTGTACTGTTAATGAAAAATACAGTTTGAACTGTTTTTTTTATTAATTTCACAGTATTTTACAGTTAATTTACTGTTTAAAGATACATTATATAGCTGTTTTTCACCTTTCTTTTACATTATCTTACTGATTTGTTTTAATGCACTATTTAGGTTGTATTTTTTACATACATTTTAATAAACATTATTTTTTTGTCTAGATGAATAGACTTAGCAGGTTACAGACATAGGAATAGTAACACTAAATACAATTAAAGGCACTTGTTAGGAAAAAGGCTATAATAGACTTGTTGATACTTTTCCCAAAATGTCTGTCTCTAGCTGGCTACAAGCACAGAATGCAAACCATAACAACGTGTGAGTGAAGAACAGTAAAGCTAATTCACTGATTTTACAATCATGTACAATGTACAAGCCTCACATGTGCAGATCAGGTCCCAGAATTAAAACAAATACTGCATGAAACTGTAAAGTCAGAAGTCAAGTGCTGTTTTTTAAGAATGCATTGTAGTTCAGTTAAAAAACGACCTATGAGCGTAATTTAACAGGTTTTCTTTTGTATTAACAGTAAAGCACTGTTTTTAGCAATAACAGGTTAATACTGTTGAAATCCTGTTGTAAATGAACAGCAATTGTTTACAGTGTATCTATCTATAGTAGTGCACTCTGGTGGCTAAGTCTACTAATAAAAATTACGATATTTTTGGATAGCTTTTGAAGGCATCATCACAGGTTTCCAGGACACACACTGATATATATGTATATATGGGTGAGGATGTTTCTGCGCATGCGCCTTGTCAGAAGAGCGGAATCGTGGCTCCCTTTAGCATCCAGAGCTAGCGGGCTGCTGCTGGAGGAGGAACAACACGGTGTGGTGGAGGGAAGGAAGGCGTCCTGCGCACTGTAGGGCACTAATATATCGGCAAATATCCCCAGCTAATCCTTGAGCTAACCATTATCCCTCCATGCTGTCCGGGAAAGGAAGATAACGGTATAATAACCCTACCACTGCCACCTCAATTAGCCTACCGTGCAAAGGCTCTGATAAAGGGGAACTGCGTTTCTGCGGGAGAAGAGGAGTCTTTACCTTTTATCTGTTTGGGATATTTGAGAATAAATCTGCAGCCTCTTGTTAAAGAAATGAGGTTACCTAGTAACAGACACTGTGCGATGGAAGGAGACGGGAAGAAGATGGACCAAGCTCCTCCGTTCAGAAACCCTTTTGTGCACGTCTTGAGATTCAGCCCTCTGGAGAAAGCAAAGGTAAGATTATAGATATATTTTGCAGGCTAAATAAACACATTTCTCTTGTGCAGCTGTGTTAACATGTTGCTGTAGTAGTTTGCAGCACAGCGGATAGGCTGTCACCATCATTTAACTTGCATGTAGAGTCAGCTGAGCTAGTGTTAGCAGTGCTAACAGTAGCAGCAACATACATGTTGCTTTCTCTCTCTCCATCCTGTGTTGTTGTTGCTTTGCTGCTTTAATGATGCTGGAAAAAGGCTGAGGGTGTTTTTTTTTCTTAAAAATGGACGTTTAGCTGCAGCAACTAGGCTATTTCAACAAGAGGATATATAAAAGATGGAAATGAAACACCTCTTCTCACCTCTCAGGAATCTGCTAACAATCCACTTAGGAAAATAAAGCTATTTGAGCATGGCCGCCTGTACAGGATGGGCCTGTAGCTTGTTGCTCTTTTTAACTGTGATCAGAGCTGATCAGAAACATCAGAGCATGTTGTGTGGGAGCTTTTATACCACGATTTGGTATTTTTTTAATAATGTGCCATTTATTGTAAACACAGGTTTTGTGGTTTCCCTTTAATTCCTCCATAGCTTTGTTGGTTTGTCTCATTCAATCAGCAACAACACGTGTGTGGATGTGGATGGTGGCAGAATGGGATGGAAACTACAGATAGTCATGTTCATTTTTTCCCACATTTAACGTTATAACTTAAATATTTTAGTTTCTGCCATCAGTTGCATGATTACATTTTTACAATTTTGCAGCATAGAGCAGATATGCAGCCCAGTTTATCCCTCATTGGTGCTGATAATCAGATTTAGAGCTTCCAGGCTTCTCTGCAAAAAGGTGTTAACTTACAGGCTATACTTCAGGCTTTCATACACTGTTTTTTGTATTTTAGAGCTTTACTGCTTCAAAAACTATTACAATGTATACTTGAGATGCTGCCTGTAGAGTCATAACAAGGCAGCTACTAGTTCTTACCAGATTGAAATTGCACTTAACAGTTAAAATTGTGTTCTTGTGCAAACATTTGTTTGCATTATGCATAGAAACCTCCACCCATCATGTTCATTCTTGTGAGCATTAGATTATCTTGCTCTTTCAAACTGGAGCTGCTTATATATTTGGAGGGACATGTGGGATCTTTGTAGTTCACCTCATATGAACTCTCTGAATATAGTGTGTGTGTGTGTGTGTTTACGTCAATCCTGAACCATGTGTTAGTATTAATCAGTGCATTGATTAATAGATTCTGGTTCAATGAAACCTACGTTTAAGCAACATAGGGATTCAAATGAGGTTTGAGAGAATTTTCTTTTTTTATTTGTGTCCAAGGGCTTAAGAAGCTGTGTCAATGTCTTGTGATGTTTGAGTACGTATAGTTCATTCAATTCACACCAGAGAAAAGTAAAAATACTAAAAAGTAAAATAGAAAATGGAAGCATGTATTTTAAAATTGTTTGACATGAATGCATTGTTGGTCATCCATAGCTCTAAGATAAACAAATACATAGCCTACATGTACTGTATTAAGTCTTCGCAATACCAGTTTACCTTCTCTTTGTAAAGCTTCCAAATTTGAAATTTGCATCAGCTTTCTAAAGTTGCAGTTTGACGTCCAGCAGTGCATATATTGTATTTCTTCCTGTAAGTACAGTAAAGCACGTTAATTTCTGGTATATTACCTGCCAAAATGGTTGCCATATAGACTAGGGCTAGTACATATGGTATACTGTAAAGTATTTGTAAACAGTGTGGAATTGGGACACAGCTGTGGGGTATTTTCAGTAACATAGTTCAGCTTCAGTTTTATGAATGGCGCTACTCTGGCATAAGCGAGTATCTTGTTACAAGTGACCTAGGGAGGCTCACACCCCTTTCTTTCCTTCTGGCTCATTTGACAGAGACTGAAGGGGAAAAAGGTAGAATGTCAAGTAGATCAAAGCCAAGGGAATAAACAAAGGCAGGTTTTCTGTTTTTTTCCTATAAGGAAATAAAATCAAGGAAGTTATCAGTGGAGCAATACACATATTACATTTATTTAGACAAATTACAAAATATGCCCCGTGAAAGCTTGTTAACCACACTTTGTGATTTATATGAGCAAATTATAGTCACAATTGCAAAATGATGTTTGATTTTGATAACTTTGCCATGAATAAATGGACACATATTACACACAACTCCCTCATTCTCCCCTACAGTGGAATTTAATTGTCATTTTCTTGGCAACAGAGCTTTTTCTTTTTCTTTTACGCATGCACATGTTGTAACTTTACATTAAAGATGAAGATGAAACACTAGGCCTATGTGCTGAAGTAAAAGTGGGCCATGACATGATGGAAATGAGTTTCCTAGTTGTTCTGATGTAACTGAGAATAGCGGTTTTCAGCATGTTGAGCTGGTCTGTGTTGCTTTCGCATCCGCAGCAACACGAGGAAGATACAATCTTCCGGTTGACAGACAGATGAACCCACAGAGTCCTTTTATGGGTTCAAAGAGAAAAGGGATTGGTTGAATGTGCTTCTTTTCTATTGTAAAATGACAGTGCTAAGAGACAAGACTGTCACTGATTGGCATGAGATGAGGATTGTTTCACCAGTGTTACAATTACTGTAATGAAACCTATGCATGGAAGGTTTTGTTTTGTTTGTGTTGCAATTATTGGCCAGATGGATGATACAAGCAAGCAAACAAGCAAATCTGTTCCGGCTATATTATATTTGTAAGATCTTCCATATTGGCCACTATGAGGGATTACAGATTATAGTAGGAACAGATGAGTTTTGTTGGATTAACCCATGCCATGAGAGTATGCTTGGTGTTCGACCATGAAGCTACATACGACTACATAAAGCTTAGCCTATTGGCAGTGGCTAAATTAAATACCATCCTATTTGTAACAAGCCAAATTGCCGTTGTTGTTCACAGTGCAGGAGTCTGTGCAATAGTTCCTACAATTGAGAGAAGCTGGAGATTTCTTTGCTAATCTGTGATTTCTACTTCTTTTTTTTGTGACAGAGTGTTGCTGTCAAGAAAAGGGGATATAGTAGTAAGGTGGATATGTCTGACTAACAGGCGCATATTAGTCATTTGACCCAAATCTTGGAGGAACTTGCAGGTTCTCATTAGTAGGCTGTACTGTAATTCAGTAGCCTGACCTTTCAATCCATATAAAGATGCTCTTGCAGTTTTGCACCTTGATGAGCTAATGAATTGATCTACAGAGTTGATTAGTATGGACCTAATGTGAGAACACGGCGCAGTGTTTTTGTTGCCGATTTCAGGTGCATCAGCAAACATTCCAGCCCTAATCTAGCCATAAAGCCTAGAAGTTGGTGATGTGTCAGAGGGCAAGCTGCTAATGCTAAAATTGATTCAATTCCCAGTTGAGGTTAGACGAGCCTAATTTAAATTCCTCGTGTGATTTTTATCGAGGGAACCCCTCAAAGACCTAAATCTGTTTTTATCCTGCCAACGCAGTAATGAGTCAATAGCTTATTTCCCACACTATCTATAGATCAGTATGTCTGTGTATTGGCATCAGAAATTGGGCAAATGATGTGTTCCTCACATCATACATATTCTTCAGACAGAATTTTAGGTTGCAACAGGTTCAATAACTCTCAGTATACTGTCAATAACACAGCATTGCTTGTCATTGAGACCCAAGGGTGTAGTTAAAGCAAAGCCTAAATATAGTGCTACAGGAAATGAGTTAACATTTTAGTACTTCCGTTTCCCCCGTCTGGAAGTCAATGGGTTTTTAGTTAGATGCCTGAAATAAGGTCTTTGGTTAACGCAAAGCTGAAGAGATTTTTTTATTTTGTTTTGTTCTACAATATAAAATACATCAATAAATCCCCCACTCTTGCATTTTGAAGCCTTTATGTGTCTTACAAAAGTGGCTAATTGGGACTACAAAACATCATCACGCCAACTCGTTCGCCTTTACTGCCTTGTTGTGTATACTCGAGCTCATGCGACCGTGGTGTAGTTAATTTATAGCTTAACGTTAGCTTTTTACTTCTGGCGATTGGATTTACACTTCAAAAATCATAAAAGTGGTGTTCATTTGTGGAGATTATCTTGCTGAACAAAACGTGTAAATATCATAAACGTGTGTTTGCCACAGAGCTTATTTCCTGCAGTAATCCAAAACCCAAAGGAAAAATCCCATTGGATTTTTGTCAAGGGAACCCGAGCGATTCTAACTTCCTGGTTGGCTTACAAAAATACGTCATCCCTGGAGCACTCCATTAGTCTCCACTATTTCTATTTTTATGTATTTTTCATCTTATAAGCCTTTCAAACTCATGGAAGTATTACTATTTTTCATCTTCTCACCGGTACATGAAGCAACATGTCCACACCAACACAGACCCTTTGTTTTTTTTTTTTTTGACACTGCTATTTTTGGCCTGAGTTCCAGCTAACAGTCTTTTGAGCCCCAGCCCGCAAAGTATGATCATTTCATGCAAAGACACCGTAAAATATTACAGATTGCACTAATGATTATTATTAAGTGTTCATTTTGTTTATATGCCCCTACACAGTACAACCATATCAATGACTTTGAGAAACTAAACACTGTGCTGCAGCCTCTCTCTGACCTTAAACACAGTCTGACAAGGTGTTTAGCCTCTAGTAAGTGTGAAACATGAATTTTGAAAACAGGAAGCTCATACACACGTCTCTACTGCCAATAAAAAAAGGTTACAGTTCAATCTTTTTATCTGTTAGAGGTTTTTTTCTGCTTTATTTAACACAACTTCCTGTTTCAGTGTTGCTTTAGTCAAGAAAAAACAATACAACGTGATAGAAGGCACGGATTGTGGCCACGGTTGTGTGTTTGTCATTGCATAAACATTTAGACCTATAGATCTAATCACGTAGTAAAAAAGAAAAAAAAAATAGGATAAATAACTATCAGCTACATGTCAAAACATGATGGCTTCGAAAAAGCAAGTCGTTTTGGTTTGACAATGCGTTCAGAATTAAAGGATGCACCTTGAGTGTGAAACTGAAACGGATGCTTGTATCTACTTCCCTGACCTTTTGGTTGCACAATGATGGTTAAAGATGCAGACTGGTTTCAACCTGGCTTCTTAGATCAGTGCAGAGATAATAACAACGGACTGCTAACATCTGGTTCACAATTGACTGGTTAACTGGTTTACATCTTGTTAGTAATACCTACAAATGGCTACACTGTCAACACGGAGTAGAGTTCTACTGTTTTAGACTGGCCTGTGATTCTGATACCAAGAAACCCAAGTTAATTTTGTACATTTACAGTATTGTTACAATGTAGGCCCTACTACAATACAATTCCCAAGTTGCATCAGTCCAGATAAAAGTTTATTTTGTTTCTGTGTTCACTTTTAAGGCAGTGACAAGCCTTATTGCATGGATTTAAAGATGCCTTATAATGCAATGCCTGAATTCACTCCAACTCCTAAAAAAAGCCTCTCTGCTTTTGTAGCATTGCTTTTATTTTAATTCCAAGTGACATTCATGCATTCTCATGCTTTGGGTCTGAATAAATCTTTTAACAAATGCATTATACAGTGGCTCTCTCACTGCATTCCTGGCAAGACCCCTTTTTTATTATAAGGAAAAAAAGTACTTACTCAGTTGTTTGTTCTTTCTTGTGCAAAACTGTGTACTTCACATTTGTATATAAAAAAGAGAACAATGTGTGGTAGTCATGTATAATTAATTTATGTATCTTTAGAGGGATCTTGGGGGAAAGTAAACAGTTTAGAGGACTATGAAAAGAGAGAGAATCTGGGGTGGTGTGTCAATGCGATAACAGTGGCAGGAGTAGTGTGTGATGTCACGTTGCAACTTCCTCACCCAAAAACCCAACAAACCACATCCATAAAAAAAAGTGTTACTATAAGAGAAACTCTCCAATTAGTCTCCATTATGTGTTTACTGCTTATTGTCAGTAGTTTAACAAGCAAGCTTTAAATTGATTGATTTAAATGGACCATACTATCAGACAAGAACTCTCCTCAGATTAGATAGTGCAGATATGCTTCACGCTGCCCAGTAGTGGTTGCGATCAAGACAAATATTGACAGAAGATAAGCGCTGCTATCGGGCAGTCATACAAAGCTGTAAAGTAAACAGTCACCATTTGACCCAGACAATGCAAGGCTCCTTTTGTTAGAGCATTCAAGAGTGAAGAACACATGCTAGAACATATGTAGCATTTACATGATTAGGATATATACATATAAATAAGAGCCATATTGTGACCTGAGAGCAGACACCCTGTCCGATTTGAAATCGTCTAGTACAGGCCATGCTGCAGGCCCGCTGCTCTCTGTACTGTGTAGGACCGGCGGCACATAAGGGAAAAAAAAAGCCTCTTTCTCAGCTTCATTACATGTTGGAAGTTAAACTACATATGCATTTTTTTTTTCTTTACACCAGATGCTAATAGTTAATTGCTTCTCATAAGATGACGCCATCATTGTTTTTTGACGGGCTTTCCTTTTATTGTGCTTTCTCAAAGATGTAATAAAATCAGTTGTGTTCTTGCGTCAGAAAGTGTCATGTCAGTCTGTTTTTTAGAGTAAACTTTTGGCAAATTTGGGGATTTTTGACTCCACGGTTAAGACTTCACATTAAAAAAGCATTTATTGTGAAGCCGATGTAAGTCAAACTGAGACTGTAACGGTAGAATGTGTACTGTTGGACCTATTTCTTTAACGCTTTTCCTTTTCTCTTTTTCCTCGATCTCTTCCAGATTGCGTTAATGACAGTCACACTGTTCCCCATCCGTCTACTCATGGCTGCATTCATGATGCTGCTGGCTTGGCCTTTTGCCTTCCTGGCGTCAGTAGGGCGCTCGGAGACCACCGTCGAACCCCAGTGCCTCTGGAGGAGGTGAGTGCTTTGTTTTGCACTTGTGTGTCTGTCTGTTTGATGGTGAATTTCATTTTTTATTTATTTTTTTATTTTATTTTGTGTGCAATGGGCCACCTATCCATCAGTTCATTGATACATTGATTGTAACCATCTGTTTCTAGTAGTCCTTTACACCTGCGATTGTGTGAAAAGCAACTGTGACAAGGGAGATGAAATGTCTGACATGAGTTTTAGATTAAAAAAAATCATCATATGACGTTACCTATCTCATTTTATTCTGAATAATTCTTGATAGTTCAGTTCGACCTTCTGTCTCAGTCTTGTGCTCCGTACTGCCTGATTGTGTAATAGTCTGTCCAACAAACTCTCACAGCAGCTACAGGTCTCCTCTTCTTGAATACTAAAAATACCACCTGAAAGGTTAATGAACATGCAGTTTGAGTAATGTCATATTCATATAGGAGACTTGGGTATGGATGATGCTTGTAATTTAAATGTGTGGGTGGGTTGGTGAGAGAGGTCTAGAGGGAATTTTTTTTTTAGACTGAGTCAAGGTCAAGTAGGGAAGAAAAAAAGATAAGATAGTGGAATGCAGAGAAGACACAGGTGGGTACCAACCAAGATAGGGATAAGAGTAAGACTAGTTTAAGATATACATTTACAAAATTATGTCCTGTTGGACTCGAGCATGCAAACATCACTGAGTGAAATTATTTTATTTTTCTTTTGGAGTTTTGCACATTTTTAAGTTATCAATCCCCCTTGGATCTTTTAAAACTTTCATATCAAAGTGGCTGTTATCAGGTCTATTTTAGTGCAAATGCCAGCTACTTAATGGCATTCTTAGCAGATCCAAAGTCCTGGCCAGGATGTCGATTGGTCTAGAGTGATGACAGTTTAGCATGTGACTTAAGTTGGCCAGGAAGAAAGAGGAGCGTCCAGTGTGGTATAGGCAGAACAGAGTCAACTACACTAATTCTACATATGCAGTGGAAAAAGTGCCTCACATGATGTTAACAGTGTTATTTCTCACTGATAATGATGTCTTTTTTTTAACTCTTGTCACGACTCACTGATCCTATTTATTTGATAGCGCAAGTGTACTCTAAAACTACCCAGCATTAATCTTCTAATTCAACTATGCCATGTCATTGGGCATATGCATCTATTATAATATCCGGTGTTGGAGATTTTACCCCCCAATCTGCAGTTTTTAAAGTGACCCTCACACATGCATAATCTTGTTTCCAGACTGGTGGACATAATTCTGAAGAGCATCATGCGGGTCATGTGGTTTGCGGGTGGTTTCCACTGGATGACTGTGAAAGGGCGAAGGGCGTTGCCTGCAGAAGCACCCATCCTCACCCTGGCACCCCATTCCTCTTACTTCGACGCCATCCCAGTCACGATGACAATGGCCTCAATTGTCATGAAGGCCGAGAGCAAGGACATACCGCTGTGGGGCAGTAAGTAACAAACGCATACAACTATCTATGACAATGACCTATATTGTGAGAAAAAGGTGATCTAAGGACTCCAGTCTGAAAAGAAGTGATCTGATTCTTCATGACAGCATCACATAATCTATTTGAATGAAGTACAGAGTCTCTCTTATGCATAGGCACAGTTATTACCCAAACTAGTTCAGCCACATATTATGGGCTCCAGGGAAGGTTAAGTATATACAGTATATGCACCTTGTGTTGTGATGTACCACTTTGTAAAGGGCAGGTCACACCAGTTTCTGTGTTTATTGCTGCTATATCAGTAAACAGAGGGGATTGCACAATCTACATTGCAGAAATTCTTTGCAAGAGTTGAAGCCTGCCACAGCTTGGCTAATGTTCAAATGTGTAAACACACGGAAAAAATACACATGCCTTGATGTAGAGGAAGCAGATGATATCTCCAAAAATATGAACACTGACTTGTCAACTCTGACTCAGCAAGTTAGTTCTGTAAATTATTATGACTTTTCAACCTTCTGCAGTTTAGTTATACGGTCGTAATGACGTTGTTAAACTCATAAAAACCATCCATGACTTGAGGAAGCAGAAATCAAATGTTCTTCTCTGGTTGAGTGATCACACTCAGACTGGGGAAGGAAAATATCTCAATATTAACTGAAAATACTTAATGCCATGGATCTAAGGATTACAAGTTAGCCTATCAGACACAATAGCTAAGGAATTCTTTTATTTTACATTATTGACAGAATTGTTAGCTGGCTCACAAGCCTCAATTCTGAACCTGAACCAAGGCTTCATGGGGACTGAAATCCTACCTGAACCTCACAGTCTCTGTATTGTTTTGTTTCAACCTGCATCTCTGACTCAGTTCCAACCAATCAATTAACAATGTTTAGTGCTGCAACAAATGATTATTTTCACAGCTGATTAATCTGTTGATTATTTTATTTTCTCGATTAATTGATTAGTTAATTGGTCTATAAAATGTCAGAAAATTGTGAAAAAATGTCAATCATTGTTTCCTAAAGTCCAAGATGACGTCCTCAATGTTTTGTTTTGTCCAGAACTCAAAGATATTCACTTTACTGTCATAGAGGAATAAAGAAACCAGAAAATATGCACATTTAAGAAGCTGGAATCAGAGAATTTTTAATATTACTCAAACCGACTAGTCCATTATCAAAATAGTTGGTGATTAACTTAATTGTTGACAACTAACCTATTAATTGTTGCAGCTCTAATAATGTTAGAGAAAATGGTATCTCAAATGAAATCATCCACTTGCCGTTGTTGCCATTAAATTGTTAAAGGAAGACTTTATTGTGACTTTATCATATCACCACTGCCGGTGATGGATCCCGCCAAGCAGCAGGATCATTCAGATAGCTACCTGGACTTATTGTCTGTTCACCACCTGAGGCCACGTGCAGAGGTCAAGCAGGCCTTGTTCAGTTGCAGTCAGTACACACAGTAGTGTAACAGCAGATCCTATTAACTAGCTCACAAGTTCAGTTACCTGTCTAGTTGCCAGTTTAGGCATTTGTTCCTATACCCCTGGCAGCAGCAGGACATGCAGTGAAAGGCCTAGGTGTGTGTTATTTTAACCTCCCTTTCTCCTCTTCCTACTCTGCCTACTAAGGCAGTAATTGGCCTGTTTGTTACCTCCAGGCTGAGTGAAGCTTGCCAAGTTACTGCAGCCTTATCTTGCTTGTGTTGCAGGATTGAGACCATATTTAGACACTTTTACCCATAGGTCAATCATTGTCAACATGATGTTTTTTGAAGAAACCTAAGTAGCATATGGATACATCTTACATTTTCAGTATTCATTTATAGTATTATTTTTTGGTTAAAAGGTTATCCACCTGTGTGTCTGCTCATTTTTAGTTTGATTAGTCATGCTGGCCTCTCAGTAGGAACCAGGCACCAGTGCCTGGCCAAGCAAGTGGAATCCAGAATAAGCATTAAGACCTGATCAGCCACAGTGACGTGTGTAGAGTGTCTCTCAGGGTACCAGCTAGAGCCCTAATCCCTTCCTGTCAGCAGACAGCTCACAGTTGGAATCAATTTCTTCATGGCCTAACTCTCTTCTTTCTTCATTTTATGTTGTCCCCATTCTTCTTAACTTGTTGTGTTTCTCTCTCTCTCTCTCTCTGTTTGACTCTGTGTCTCAGGGCTTTTTCTGTGTATTGATAAAGATGGGATGAACAGGAAAATGCTTCCATCATCTAAAAAAAAGCCTCTGCAAGTCTAACCTAGAATATTGAAGCCAGCTTTTGTCTGATCACAGTTCCTCTTTCATTTCCTTGTGCATTTTTTCTCAGTAGTTCAGCTGTGCTGAACAGGTCTCAAATGCAGGAGACACCCTCAATCCCTGCTAAATTGTACACTTTGCAGATATATTTTAGATGAGTTGTCCTCTCATAGTGCACTCATGTTGTGTTCATTGCATTACTCTGCCCGACCTTTAGGTTGTCTTGCTCTAACACAATCAGGTGGCTGTGGGAAGGAAGTGAAATTGACAGTTGTGGTGTCACTCCAGAGAGAACGTTTTTGTTAGGCTGTCACATTGCTCTTCAGAAAAATAGAGGTTGTATAGTGGTGAGTGGACTGTTGTGTGTCATTTAGAAAACAGGTTTGTTGCAATGGTGCTTTTGTTATTTTGATATATTTTTGAGGCAAATACAGTTTGGCTTGGTGGTAACTTTTAATTAATATTACAATATAAATCTCATTTCTGTAATGGGTCAGTATCAATCATGATATTGCAAATGTGTAAAAAGTTCCACTTATAGTTTCTAAAAGATGACATTGAGTTATCGCCCAGCCCCTCAATACATGAGCACATTTAGCTGATATCAATCAATGCAGAATTAGTCTGTTGATGCTTGACTATTTTTTGCATTAAAATATGTGTATATTTATAAATTTCAGTTTTAAATTCTTAATAACTGATCATCACCAGCCCAGCCCAGCAGTGCCAGACTCCACCGCTGCTATCGTTTACATTTTGCTGTGTCACTTGGATTCCTTGAACCTTAAATTATCTCTTAAAACCCCATCGGCCGCCCAAAACACTGACTGGATTGTCAACATTGTAACTGGAACTATGATGTTTCTAGCCCGTAATCAGAGAGGTAATCCCGACCTTTCTTGCATTTATGATCAACATGTGAGTTTCATTCAGACTCATCAATCAGCATTGAGGAACACATGCTCCTGTGTTAAGTAGAGAAGTTACATCATCTATATAACAGGGCTTTTCCATTGGCACTTATGGCAGCGACGAGTCAAACCGTGCCGCACTGATTTGCATTTCCGTTGCCAGTTTTACCGCACCGAGCTGTGTCACGCGGTGCCCCGAGACCATCTCCGGAGTCTGGCAAAAGTGCGCCCGACCTGCCTCCAAGCAGGTTGTGGTGACATCGTGGCTAACCCTTAACGACCTTTCTTCTCCCCTCAAACAAGTGTGTGTTGTGTGCGAGACTCAACTCTGCGCAGGAGATCAGAGAGACTTTTTTAAAAGTCTGTAAAGACGAGCTATGCTCTCTTCTCTGGCTGGCTTTTGTTAGCCGGTACAGTAAAGTGTTTGTGCTACTGAATCAGATTGTTTTAAAGTCATGATCTGATGATCATAATGTTAATTTCAAAAATATTTTTTTGTTTGAGGCAATACAGACATGGCCTGTATTACCAGGTTAAGTGAAAATGTCTGAGTTGTTGCAAATTTTGCAAATTCCAGTTAAAAGCCGAAGTCAGATTTTATCCCTCTCCCTCCACTAAACCAACAAATGCAGTAGATACAGATAATGCAGAGAAGCTTTAGTTGCGTAGCTGTCTAAAGAAATAAAAAAAGAATAACAGTTTCTGTATTCATTTGCATTTTCTGTTCTCTTATTTCTGCTTTCTTGCTTTCAGCTTTGATTAAGTACATCAGGCCAGTGTTTGTATCACGGTCCGACCAGGACTCCAGGAAGAAGACTGTGGAGGAGATCAAACGCAGAGCCCACTCTGGAGGGGAATGGCCTCAGGTAAACAGATGCAAACTCTAGTGCACACTTGTGTATGTGGTTGTGGGCCACACATACACAAGTGCACAGAACCTGATTTTAACATTAATGGAATTAATTTGAATTGTTTTACAACATCTATGCCAAACGGAGGACAATATCAAGCAGTTATCCATTTTTAACTGTGCTTTACTGAGGCATGGGGCGGGTATACATACTGAGCAAATGCTTGAAAAAGCCCTGGACATCCCTGAAAAGGACAAAGCTACAGACAAATTGACATTTTACCAGTAAAATCAAGCATTGCAGAAAACATTGTTACAACTAACTTCACATCTGACTTATAGCAAGTTGCAATACGATGCAAGCTAATACAGCACACATAGTTATTCTTTGTACCATTCTGTTTTGGAAACGGCCACCGATTTTTGTAACCATTCCTTCTTTCCCCCCAGATAATGATTTTTCCTGAGGGAACGTGCACCAATAGATCTTGCCTAATCACCTTTAAGCCAGGTAAAGCTCTTCCCCTTATCATTTTTCTTCTTATTCAGCTTTCCTCTCATTCTCTTCCTTTTGAAGTCACACTGCCAGCTTGCTATAACATGCACACAATATGTCACACTCAACCTAGTGAGCACTCGTTTAAATTAAATGACCTATTGAATTATTGTCCTATTTGGCTTTAAGTGTGATGTGTGGTCTTAATCGTCGAGGAACTGAAGTCACTGCTGGCATTCCCAAGGTTTGAATTATGATGTGAAAGTTTAACCTGACATTTGCCTTGTGACTGATTTTCTGTAAGAAGAACATTTGTGATTAGATAGATGAATAACAAATGGGTATAGGGTTGGGCAATTGGCTGTATCTATGGCTGATGGGCTTTATTTGGCAGATGTTTGAATAACCAAATGAGTGGATTTACATTTCTGCATTGGTTTCACTGGTGTTTTTGACAGTAAAATTCCACTGTGTGCACTTTTTCTTTTTCAAACATGCATTAATATTCTGATTTGTGTGCTCTTGTTCTTAACCCAATTTATTCTTATGCAGAAATTTCAATAAATCGGTTGTCTTTTTTTTTTTTACTCTTGCAGGGGCCTTCATTCCAGCTGTACCAGTGCAGCCTGTGGTGATTCGTTACCCTAATAAGCTGGTAAGATCAGTTATGGTTACATTAGTAACACACGCTTAATGGCACAGTTATTTGTAGGAAAATCTCAGTCACAATTTATTTTTTACGCAATCAATTAAATGATATCTGTTAGCTATTGAAACTTAATATCAAACAGATAAAGGGGTAGATTGTGAGTGACTCCCCACCTGTCTCCTTTTTCGCAGCTTAAACTGTGTGATAAATTGCAAACATAATTGGTGTCACACAGGTTTTCCTCAAGAATAATCAGTAGCCCAAAATCTGCTCACTGATCCCCATCAACAACCCCTTCTATAGCCTGTTCTTTCATTTAGCAGATAGCCTATAATACAAACTAAACAGTTAAGAGTACCAGTATCAGCCAGGTATCCCGACTGTATCAACATATGAGAGGTGCATGTAATGCAAAGTAGAAAGTTAAAATTGTGGCAGTGCCAAGAGACTACATTACATGAAGGGTCTGCAGTACTAAGATGCTAGCACTCTGTATCAGTTCTGTGAGGCATTTGCATGGGCCATATTGTGTGTGTGTGTGTGTCTGTATGTAAACTATGCATGTCCCGTAGCCCGCTTGGCACCTCACCAGAGTCTCACTCAGTGGGTAGGTAAAGATCTTGCCGGTCACATGGTGGGAAGAATGATATTTCAGTTATATATAGTATCCGCGAAGGAGAAAATGTTCCAAGTAATGCAGAAATATCAGCAAACTCAGCAGAATAATATCAGGTACTGTGAGGTCCTCCTTCAGTCAACACTTGGTGTCGTGGTCACATTGTGCAATTTATTTGTTAAGCCCTCAGGGTCTGGTTAGACAGCGATGTTGTTTAAATATGAGGATAGCGGTGCACATTGTCAGACTCGGTCTGTCCCGGAAAGCATTCGTAGTGTTGCACTCAGTTTTTCACATGAAATGCGACAGAAATAGTTGTGTAACAAATAAAAAAAAAAGAGTTAGAGAGAGAAGCTCAAACCCTGGCTCCTTTCTCCGTTTTCGCACAGCTGGCCAATCCCGGCGTGATGTGGGTGTAAATGTCGGATTGTCTGTTTTGGAAAGTTAAAGAAGTTGGCGGACACAAGCAGTGGCTATTAGTAAATCGTCTGAATCTAAGTTTAAAACCAATGGATACCTTAGGTTTTCTGGTTTCATATGATACCAGTATCTTTCAGTCTAGCTTTAAAACTGACGCGTTACTATCACGTTAACTTTGACAGCCCTAATGTAGATACAACTAGCCGTGTGCATATGAGACTCGTGTGGTCACAGCAGCAGTTTTGAGTGACTGTATTGTTTTGTTTTATTTATGAAACATTAACATCTGTTTATTTTTTAATTTATGATGCAAACTTTACTTCCCATTGTGCTTTCAAAACAGCCCATGGCAATAAGTATCAATAAAGCTTTTTTTACTGAGAAAGCAATTTGCCCTGTTCAAGATCTGGATGCTCAGATGATGCTGAGTTTGTCGACTCAACTCATTTGTGCCTGGCACTCCGTGTAGAACGACGGACTCTCGATTCAGCTACTGGCAGGCTAAAAGAGGCTGATTTAGTTGAAGTTGTTTAAGTCGGGTTATGAGAAGAACTCAGTGAAGCGTGCAGAGACACTTTCTGATAGCCTCACTGGGAATCTGGCTAATCATGATATGACTCAGAAGACGAGTCTAAGGCATTGCTCGGGCTTGTTGTTAGCGAGGCTGTGGGAAAACCAACAGAGGACAGTGAGAGAAGGGATTGTTTGATGATCTTATAAATCCAGCAGTCTTCTACTGAAGGAGGTAGTGCTTAGATGTTTATGCAATACTCGAGGCCTGTTGCAGAAATCACAATGTTGCAAAACTTGAGTGGTGCCAGTCCTTAAACTGTGATTAGGTTATTGAAATCACATGGTTGTCACATGTCTTAAGTATAAAAACAAGACTTTTGCTGAGTCACTGTGTTTACATGCCCTTTCTTAACTCCAGTAACTCCCCACTTTTTTGCAGTAACCTGATTTCAGAAATGTCCATGTAAACAGGAAAGCAGGTTTTTTCTAACCCGGTTAACACAAGTACATTTCTGTTTAGGAGACCTGAGCACTTAGCCATGTCAACCCAGAGCTGAGAGTTTAAATGTCCACATTTTGTATTTAAAGTAATCTCAAATTTAAACACCCTAAAAAAAATATGCCAAAAATGGTATAACATTTTTTTTGATAGTAGGTGGCTGAGGAATGTGGTTCTGCAAACTGCATTTAAACCAGTGTGTTTTGAGTAAGTGCATGGGAACTGATTTCCTGCCTTAACCTGATTACACAATTATGTGGTTTTTGGTGTGCAAATAAGCATGTGAGCGTTGCCCTCCTATTTGGTGCTAGAACAGCTGCAGGAAGGAAGTTAACAATTGATTAAAAACAATGCATTCTAGAAATGTTCTAATTAGTTTTATTGCAAACTATCTAGTAATGTCTTTGTGTCATGTACTTTTTTACAGGACTCAATCACATGGACGTGGCAAGGGCCTGGAGCGTAAGTACACTATTTCTTCATTTCATATATGGTGTGCTTCAGTTTCTACCTATTGCTGTTAAAATACAGTAGAACATGAATCTGCATTGTTTTTTTTTTTGTTTTTTTTTAAGTAAAAGTCAGATTGTTCATAAATAAACCCCTACATACTGTAAGCTCAAGTTCAACACAGAAATGCTGAAACTTAATATTATGTAGTAATGCTGTTTTGTGATCTTCCAGACAACAATTATCACCAAAATTATATATAGATATGATATTATTATTATATAGTATTTAGATTAAATGACTAGAACTACTGACTACTGAATACAAATTGAATATGAATGAAAAAAAAAAGCGTTTTGTAGTGCTTATTGATAGTGTCTGTCTCTGTTCTTCTCAAGGAAATTAGCAGTAGGGATATCTTTTTTTTATGATTCTATGATTATATGAATGAATTACACACAAGGTTGGCATTAATTACATTCTACAATTCAAGTGCCAGCTACTAGTTTGGAAACGAACATTGTGGTCTGAACCAGAATCTCCGCAATGAGGTCTCAAATAGACTGGAAGCAGATTAGTTATGGCTGCAGGAAAGAGACTGCCCTTGTTATCGGTCTCTGTAGCGTCCTCGGAATACTATGTCCTCATCATTATGGTGGGTTCTTTGAATGCAATTGGCTGTCTTCCCAGCTCAGCTGAGCAGAGCTATACATTGTTTGACTAAATCTCTAAAAGACACAGACAGACTCTAACATACAGTATGCATATAGAGAATGAAGTCACATTTCCTCACAAACATGTCAAAGTAAGTTTAAGAGTAATACCACATTTGTATTCATACCTGGATTGAGTTTAGACGCATCTTGTTCTTAAAGATTTAGATTAGATTAGATTTTCTTCATTTTCAGGCTGGTTTTGTGGCTTTTACGAGCTAGTCATGGTTAACCGTTGTCCCTGGGGCACGTGTAATGGTGACACTCGTTACCCTAAGAGAGGTTGGAAGGAGATATAAGCTCCTAAAACGTTACGTTTCTACGTAAAAACCGGTGGAGTTTACATTAGCAGAGTACGTTAGCACATCATTAACTAGCGTTAGCACTATGCTACACAAGCTACTGAAGGTATATTGAAATGTATACACATGATGCTTTTGCTTTACAGTCATTGTAACAGTGAATAAAGACCTACCCGGATTTACAGGAACGGCGTTGTTCCTTAATTTCATTATCTTGATCGGTTATGTGGTGGTTCACTTGTGATCTGTAGGCTTTAGCTTCTATCTTTATTTTTTGTAACCCGTTTTCACTGCTGAATCAGTTTGGCATCCTCCTTCAAATGCATATTGTAGACCCTTTCTGTCTGCTTCTCTCTTTTTCATTTTTCCAAAAATTTGATAATGTGTCTTCAGGGAGTGCAGCTAGTGACAGCTTGATGGAGTAGCAGTGGAGCTTAGCCAAGGGTGAATTATGCAAAACTTGAATCTAAATTGGCAGAAAAAAGTATTCTCTTGTCGTCCCTATGATGTATTGTATGACGGCAAAACATAATTGAAATTATATGAAAAAAGTGAAGTGGTGCCTTTAATATGGACTGTACTGTGTATTATCAGTGTTAAATCATTTGCCCCATTGACAGGGACCTCAATCGAGGCTCCATGTGTCTGTATTTGTTTGTTTTTGTTGTTGTTGTTGTTGTTGTTGTTGTTGTTGTTGTTGTTGTTGTTGTTGTTGTTGTTGATGATGTCCTGTTATCATCCAGGTTTGAAATCTTGTGGCTGACACTCTGCCAGTTGCACAACGAGTTTGTGGTCGAGGTAAGCGTGAAATTGTCTCTCCACACTGCATCTGTTAATGTCCCTGTAGATCAAGCCATATTGACTCACGATGATCACCGCACTTGCTGCATTCCAAATTATTGAATGAATGCTATGTGACAGAAAGCCATCATTGATTTCATCCTACCCCTTTATGCTTTGAAGAAGCGTATATGCAACAGCACAGACACTACAAATGTGTTCTCCTTTCTGTGTTTTATGCATTTTATTTTTAATTTCATGCAGGGAAATACATGTTTTTTTTTTTTTCATTTGTCCTAAATAAATGAAATGTATGTTTTTTGTAAATATATACTTATAATTTAATATCTTGTGATATTTGAGATTTGGCTAATTAATAATTTCCATTTATCTCTCTTTGCAGTTCCTTCCCATCTACACACCCTCAGAGGAGGAGAAAAAGAACCCTGCTCTCTTTGCTACCAACGTGAGACGTGTCATGGCTAAGTGAGTTCAGTGTTCACGTGATTTGTGGCAGGCCATCCTTTTGAATGTACAAAAAAGCAAAGTTGAACCAAAATGAATGAGGTATCCAGTAATAACTCTCAACAGCTCACATATAGACAACAAACACAACGAACATTACTTTTATTTTGTCTTGTCTTTGTTAGACACGGCACTCCATCACTTTATGGCTTTGGCCTGAAACGGGGTGACCAGGTTTTAAAGGGAGATACAAATGATTTACTGTTTCGCTGAGGTTCAATAAGAAAATATTAAATATATTGTTTTTTTATGAACATTTCAATTTCTTTGATCGTTTCTTCTGCATGAGCATTAATCATGTGAAAGATCATAAAAGTCATCCTGCGTTGAGTATAACACCTGAACCGTTATTCACATTTTGTACCACCCAACATCCATGTAAACCATGTTATGCAGTGCTCAGGTTGCAGAGGCTATACTTACTACCTGTGTTACCATTCACTCCTACACCCTGCGCTTCACTACTTCAAGCAGCAAGGGATGGGAAATGTAAGTTCTACAGATGGGACAAAAAAAAAACTACACACATTGTTCTCAACATCAAAGTAGCCATATTGGCTACTACATTGACCTTCACGAGCCTTCAGCGAAGTTTGTATTGATTTGCAACACACTGATGTCCCGTCATTGTCTCCTGTGTGCCATGCTCAGAGCCCTGGGGGTACCCATCACAGACTATTCATTTGAAGACTGCCAGCTGGCCATGGCAGAAGGCCAGCTCAGGCTGCCAGTCGACACCTGCCTGCTGGAGTTTGCCAAGCTCGTCAGGAGACTGGGGTGAGTAACTCAAACCTTCCAATGCAACGCTCCCATCAAAGAGAACCAAGTGAGGGGCAAGGGGGGGGTGAGACAGGGGCAGAATACTCACCAAGCACCACGGGGACCCCGGATTCAATATCTGGCAGTGGATTCCAGCAAACGCAACTGGTCGTGTGCACAGGTGGTGAAGGCAGTTTGGGGATTGTGTCCTTGTCGCCGCTGCTATTGACTTCCACCGGTTGGTCAGGTGCCTGCACAATATGGTATCTAGAGGGGGGGATAGTGTCATCGCCACACATGGTTTTGATTTCCTGGTGAAACTCCTCTCTGGCAGTTGAAAATAAGCACCTGGCAGCAATATGTGTGTGTTGGTGGAGGCACATGACTGTCTACTCCCTCCCCAGTCCAACAGTTGGCAGGGACAAGGACGATGGTGCAAGGGGGAGGGATAGAAAATAGGAGGAAATGGTGTGGACAAAATACCTCAAACAGTTCAACAAAATGCATCTAAAGCATCTAAAATGATTGGATCACCGTTACCACAGTTACAGGACATTTACGCCACTCGCTGCAGGAAGAAAGAAAGCACTTTGTATCATGTCACGCAGGACACAAGTCATCCAGCGTATACACTTTTCTCTTATCTCCCTTCAGGGAAGCGCCTACAGAGCATTAGAGCTCGGACCTCTCGTCTCAGAGACAGTTTTTACCCTCAGGCAGGCGGTCAGACTACTGAACAGTAGCACTAAATGAATGCAGAGCTGTGGATTGTTTTATGGATGTTTTAGGTTGTTTTATAATTGTATTGTCTTATTTATTGTAGTATTTATCAACTGTACTATTTATAGATTTTAAAGGCTGAGAGAGAGAGCGAGCCAGAGTAAAAATGCATTTCATTGCATTTCACTGTACACTGTACTTTTAAATGCATATGACAAATAAACTTGAAACCTTGAAACCTTGAAATGCAGCCCAAGAGACTACAGTTTCAAAAAAATGTCAGTGGAATTCATACAACTCCATGGTATAGTCTTGAAAAAATGACACAGAAACAGTGTCCCCTGTTGTACTGACTGTAGTGGCTATTCTCCATTTCCTTGTTCGCGCTATGGCCAAGTTAATAATTAACATACAGTTCATTCCCCCTCGCCGTCTCAGGCAGAAACCCCGGAACACGGAGAAGGTTCTGCAGGATTATGGGAACAGAGCCAGGAAGCTGGAAGGTCAGAAGCTGGACTTGGATGACTTTGCTCAGTTCCTCGACGTGCCAGTTTCAGAGATGCTGCGAGACATGTTCTCTCTTTTTGATGAGGTAAAAGAAAAGCTTTTTTTCATTCACAACCACAATAGCTCTACTGTCTTCCTCAGTGTCCCCACTACCAAATAACTCGCATTACTTCATTATGACTCGCATTATGTCATACTTGCATTCGCTGCAAATATAGAAATGCAATACGACGATGTAGTTACAATATAGAACTTACAGAAGTGATATGAATGTAGTAAGTCAGTCAGTTGACAAAGTGCTTCTATTAAAAAACACAGTTAGGACTGGAGGCTGGATTCAATACCAGATGCTTTTTTGGAAACTAATCACCGCACCTTGCTCTTCATTCGGGGATACATTTGCAGTATACTACCCAAACAAAATAATACAGGTTTTATTGCAGCAATGTGTTCATGACCAAAACAACAATCACCCGCAGCTACTTCTGTGAAAAATAAATAAATAAAGAAGTAGCCTCGCTCACATCCTCTGTCTTCATCTTTCGTTGTTTCTTTCTTCTCGTCTTTTCCCAGCGTGAAGATAACTGCATGGATATCAGAGAATACGTGATAGCCTTATCTGTCGTATGCAGACCTGCCAAAACTCTGGAAACGATGAAATTGGCCTTCAAGGTATGTTCTGTTTCAAGCTCTACGCTTATCTAACCACCAGGCAGAAGAGAGTTCTCCGCGCTTGCTTAGGATCAGCGTGACATTTGCTCCCTTAAAATGCCACTCACTGTAGGTTGTCTTGTGTTTTGCATAACAGAGTAATGAAATAGTTCGAGCTTACTGACACATGTTTACACGTTTTGTTCCCCACTCCTACCCCCCACATGTTCTTGCTCAGATCTGCATTTCTTAACAGACGAGAAGTGCATTTGTGGGTTATCACTGCAACCGATCTGTCGTTGTGCCTGCACGGAAACCAAAATTCTGAGTCATCGTCATGTTCACACTTGAATTGGTTTTCATTGTTCTTAAAGTTGAGCAACCTCTGTGACCTTAGGGCTCATAAAAACCCATACAAATGTATTATTTAGAATACCATCCATTATTTCAGAAAAAGGGGAACCCACTTAAATTAGAATTTCACTGGCTCCTAATCTGACAGCCCTGTCAGAGGGGAGTCAAAGAGATGACACCTGCATTTCTCTCCCCGTTGTATCTTCTCCAGATGTTTGAGGCAGAGGAGGACGGGGCCATCACAGAGATGGAGTTGGCCGTTATTCTGAAGACCGCTTTAGGGGTGACCCACCTCAGCGTGTCACGTCTGTTTACCGCCATCGATCCCGAAGACACAGGGAAGATCACGTTTGGTAAGAGGCCGAATAAATTATATGATCTCTGGTCTGTGATTGACCTAAATATTTCTTAATCAAATCTTTGCTCTGTCATCAAAGCAGTAGTTTTCTTTCCTGGCTTTGTTTACCCTCTCATGAGGAGCAGTAGATTCAACAACAACCAGGCCTCTTCAGTTTTAACACTCTGGGCATTTTTTTTTTTTTAGGCCTTTTGTCTCATGTTGTCTTTGTCTCTGGCGCCCTCCTGTGGTCTTTCCACAGATAAGTTCAGATGCTTTATGGAGCAGCACCCAGACTTTGCTGAGGACTACCTGTACACAGAAAACGCAGGCCTCCACAGCGGCCCCTGCCACGGTCACCAAACGAAGCCCGGCCTGACTTCCCAGAACCTGCAAGGCACTGCCACCACCAAAACAACTAACGGTATCTGCCCCGACTTCAGCCCCAAAGACCGCGACGGCACAATAGATGGACTTTCCAAAAAACACAACTAAAAAGGGTTTAAAAAAAATGTAGTGGGAGAAAACTTGACACCTCTCCTGGTGAGAGGGTGTTGTGTGTGTGTGTGTGTGGGGGGGGCAGGGGCGGAGGGTAGTTGTTTGTTAGAAACTTGTTTGAACAGTAAGGGACTACATTTCAGTAACCACAACTACAAAAATGAAAAAGTTTACCTTACCCTTTTTTTATTAGTATTGTGTCCATGCAATTTCTGAGGTTATTTTCAGCCTGGTAACAATTTTATTTTGTTATAAATTCCTTTTTATTTCATTTTTCATAGCAAAGATCGTCAACATGCCAAACAATGGCTGTTTCCGATACAATGCTTGAATACTTGAAGGGCAAGCACTTATCCAAATTCCTGGGGCAAATGTTAATTTTCTTTTTTTTTCCTTTTCCCTCCAACATAGTGCTAACTGTGCATGTTTTCAACATGAGGGACGCAAGAAAAAGCCCTGGAAAAGTGAAGTTTTTAGTGAGATCATTGTTGGATTTTCTTTTATTTGTAACTTGTATCTGTTTCCTCTCTTTAATGGTAGCTGCCTTTTTAACGTAAAGTGCAGAATGCATGGGCTCATGTTATTTTGAGCAGGATTATTTATCTAAAGAAGGGAGGCCCGAGGGGTACCGGTGACAATTGGTGAGCTACAGTAGCCACATTCGAGGTGAACTCCGGTCTCTATGAGTTGACGGTCATAATTGCTATGAGCCTGTTACATATACAGTGATATATTTGATTTAGCTCAGGGTTCAGTGACAAAAATGAAAAATTTAACTTGTATGATGTCATCATTTTTGGCGCTCACTGGGTTATGTGCATGTCTTTTTTGTCTTACGACATCAGTACTCTTCTGCCCAGTCATTCACATTAACTTCAGATTTATTTCAGGTTGGCAAATTCAAGTGTCTTTTTTTTATTATTGAAATTACACAACGTGGACCAAAAATGCATTGGGTGATGTTACGTCACCCGTCATGTTTTTACTTTCCTTTTTCAGTCAGTGGTGTAATGGCGGTAAAGGGGGGGAATTTACAATGTGTGGCCATTGAAAGCACATTCAGTTAGGTGGCTTTGTTGGGTATTCTAAAGGCAAGGTCATACTACTTCCCTTTCTGTCTTACACTGCTACAATTTTATTCATTCCTACCATTTTCACAGCATACCCTCAGTCTGTCTGAAACTCCTACTGTTCCGGTGTTAAACGATGTAATATTTAAACATTGGCCCCCTTAGTCACCTGTTATTATTCACTATTGGAGTCATGTTTTAAAGGAGATCCAAGCACCTTTGCATCCAATCACATTCGAGGGACCAGTCTGGAATTGGAAAATATCCACCTGTGGTAATATTTATGCCTTTTGTTGTTTTTGTTTTTAATGTTGGTCTAATTGGCACACACATATTTGTCACTGAATGTGATTTAACTACTTCTTAGTGCACTGACATGCAGCTTGTGGCCATACAATGTGTTTTTTTTAATCACAGGCCCGGTGGGTCTATGCTTTATTATTACTATTTAAGATTAGAAATTTTACCTTAAATCAGGCAAATAGTGGAGCTGTTCATTAGTCTTTTGGTCTTTTAAATTATTCCTATTTTAGGACACCGTTACCTTGATTTGATACTGGAAAGAAAGTTGTATTAAGACTATTTTGCCCAGTATTCAATGTTATTTTTTTGTCTGATTTTTTTTTTTTTTAATTCAAGAAACGATCTGAAATTACAATCAAATTTTGGATGTATTGGCAAAAAAAAATCACACATAATGATGCTCATTTCAATCATTTGCCAACAATTAATTGGCTGTTTTTCATCTTCTTTCTTACTCTGGAAATGAGTAAATACATTAAGTAGTTAATAAATAAATATTTAAACAACAGAAACACAAAATGAAAATTAGATTATGCTGCAACTTCTCTCAAAATGTGCAGTGCTTTACATCGTGTAATTTTATAGCACAACTAATTGTTAAAGGGAATACCTCTTGTGAGCAGATGAAATGAAATGCATTAGAATCTGTTAGTAGCCAGTTATACTTGGGATCTGTGCATTCATGGTTTGATTCTGTTGACTCTTTGTACATGGATATCACATAATTTACAACATACCTGTTTTTTTTTTTTTTTTTAAATTCTATAAGTTCATCGTGTCGGTGAGCCTCACATTCCCATCCCCATTCATGACCACGCATACTGTACATGCATCCCCATTACGGCTTTCGGTGAAGCAATAGTTCACATCTCTCAAGCCTTCTCAAGATGTATGCTTTTGAAGAGTTCTGATATGTATTTTGAATATTCCAAATGCAGGACATTTTGCGAATTTTTGATATACGTATATGAATGATTTTTATTTTCACTGCCATGACGAAAGATCTGTGATCTTCTCTCCTCTGCAGATTGTATTGATGGTGAAAAATGAGCCACATTTTTTTGTTTTCCTTTGTATAATACCGCAATTGTTTTGTGCTGTATTCCTCCTACACAGTGTAAAATTTTATTGTTGTTATATTATTACTATTATCGCTGAGTTGACTGCTTAGAAACAAAAATGCAGATTTCTTATGGAAGCCGATAGCCTTGAATCTATAGAATTTTTATGCTAAAAAAAAGAGAATGTATAGACAATCTTGTCACAATCAGAAGCTACTCAAAGCGCTGATCTCCAGTGGACATTTTACGAAGAAATCATGGTTTTCAAATGTACACTTTTTATCCTGTTCGAACCCTCTCTCCATTGACTTTTTTATGTTTTACGTTTAAGGCATGCGGGTTGAAATAAGCAAAGTGGGAGTGTCTAAAGTGCGTCGGGCCTTGAGGTGATATCTGCCACCACATGACGGGCCGTATCACACAAACACTCCAGACTGTACGCACATAACATATTAAATCACAATCTTTTAGTATAGCCCCCCCTTACTACTTTGTCCCTTTTTAAATTATACGTATTTGTGCTTGCACTTTAGATTCTTTTCTTTCTTTTTTTTTTTTTTTAAAGAAATATCACATCGCTGTAAAGCATGTTTAAGTTTGTAGGTTACAGTATTGTAGCTCAATTTTGTTAATATGAATATGTTTTGCATTCATATATTAGCTGCAATAATGGGAGCAGAGAGGAAATTAGGGATCACAGATTAAAGGAAGCTGTACCTTGTCCCACATTTGTTTTTGTACTGTAAGAAAGAGCTCGGTTAGTTTAAACATCTAAAACACTTTTTCGACCTGCTTTTCTGCCTTGTCTCAGGGTTGTGGAAATTTTGTAGCTTGAAAGGACTTTGTAAACTCGTAGGACTCGGCTACAGCGTACTGATTTGAATGACTTAAAAACTGCACCGTGGAATGAATAAGTATTAAATGTACTCCTAAGTGATGTGATTTTACAGCAGGTGGTTAATTATACAATTCACTGAGGGGAAACCATACTGTTTTTTTTTGTACATAGGTGGATAATCTGAATGTGAATTTCAACTGAAACAAAGAATTGATTTTCAAGACCTGACCCAGAATGAAATGTATTGAGCCACAGAGACACCCTCATGCAGCTTTCTTTGTTTACTTTAAACCGAAATGTCCATGTGAAGGTCTAAAGGATGATATTATATTTCATCAGCAAGTCAAATATGTACATTTATATATATATATTCAATATTTACATTCAGAACAACGGCGTTGGGGCTGTATGAAAATACTGGGTCCATTTCTTTTCACACTTGTTTCACTTCCCTTTATTTCAAATACCTCCGTAGAGGTGAATCTCATTTTTATACTTGTTATCAATCTGACAAAATGTAAACCTGCAAGAGATAAACTTGTATTTATGCTACTGCTGCCTGCTTCCAGTTTGTCCAGCAGCTGAGCCTAAGACGAAAGACTTGTGTACTCTGACAGGAGCGATAGTGTCTTTCTGATGGCTCACTGTCTGCGGACCAAGAAACTGAACATTCTGTTTTCTCTGTCGCTTTACTTCCTGTCTTTTTCTATACTCAACAGGTTTTATTTTATTAATGCATTTTGATGATGAAGAGTCATTACTGCAAGCTACTTTGAATTTGTCTGTTCAGGACTGCTATGATATAACTTGTTAATGTGACTCTTGGATTGAATTAAAAAATGAAATGTTAACACACAGTTGTGTCGCTGTCGCAATGGTGATTGATGTAGAGCTAGAATGTGAGTGTGTTGTATGAGATTTTACCCCCCAAAGAAAGTGATTCCATTCTGCTCAAATTGAAATAGATTTTTCTATATAGCTTGGTCATTGTGTTGTGAATGAAAGTATAAATGCAGCAGTGTTGAGGATTGAAACCAAAGTGATTCTACATCCTCAGTTTTCTAGTAATTCCCTTCCCCTCTTGCTGGCTGAATGTTTCCCTCTTGAGGTAGCATAGTGGCAATGCAGTCTTTGGGTGTTGAGTGCAATTGCATCAGGTGTATTACAAATTTCTACTCATATTCAAATATACTGTGTTGCACCTAATTCATATTTCAGGAGGTGCAAAGTGCAAGTGGTATTGGCAAGACCCCGGCAGCAGGAATCCATGTTGTCAATATTGTTGAATGTGACCATCAATACCTCTTTAATGAAAAGTCTATGATGAATGATGTGCATGTTAATAGGCAAGTTGAGTTTACCATTATCAAAGCTCTCCTGTGCTATAGGCCCGTGTTTGCTGTCATTGATTACATGTTTTCTATAGATGATGTGTCTCTGGCGCGCAGAAGGGCCGTTGTGTAGCGTTGGGCGGTTATTTTATGACAGTGATTGAAGGATTTCCACCAACAATGTAGTATGTTATTTTCATTGAATGTGTTGATCTGATTTTTTTTTTGCTAGCCTGGCTGTTTTTAACTTGTGTTACTCTCCTGTCTCTTTCCTGCAGGTTTTACCGATTGTCAGACTTTGTGGCCCAATATTCTGAACTATTTATTAGCCATAGTGGCATGGCCGGTCAGTCCACCACTTTGGTCCAGACTGAACTGTCTCAAAAACTACTAGATAATTTATCATGACATTTTTTATAGACATCCATGGTGCCCAGAGGATGGATCCTAAAGACGTTGGGGATCCCTGGCTTTTCTTATAGTGCCACCAGATGAAGGTTTTCACTTGTCCTGAGAAATATCTCAACATCTACTACATGGATTGGTCCAAAATGTTGTACAGATGTTCATGGTTCCCAGATGATGCATCCCAATGACTTTGATCATCACCTAACTTTTCCTCTATAGTGCCCCGCAGGTCAAAGTTATCACTTATCCTGAAAAATATATATAGGTATATAGGAACAGTACAACATTTTGTAGAGACTCATTCATGGTTCCCAGATGATGTGTCCTAGCGATTTTCGTCATCACCTGACTAGCGCCACAATGAGTGTTCCTATTTGTTGAGTGAAATGTTTCGACAACTATTGGATGGATTGTTATGAAATTTGGTACAGATATTCATGCCCCCCTCAGGATAAACTATAATATCTTTGATGATCCTTTTTCTTCAAGCACCATCATTCTCATCGTTCTTTGGTTTTTGACAAAATAAACTAAAGACGATCCCATCAACCTCAGCTACTTTGTGTTAAGTGCTAATTAGCAAATGTTAGCATGCTAACCTAAGCTCATGGTAAACCCTAAACATCAGCATGTTTACATCGTCAAAGTGAGGATGTTGCCATGCCGGCGTTAGCATTTAGCTCAAAGCACTGCTGCGTGCAGCCTCACATAGCCCTTAGCATGGCTGTAGGCTCTTTAAGTCATTAAGTGTTCCGCTATAAGGATCACTAATATTGCCTTGTGTGTAACAGAGGCTTAGCTGCTCTCATATTGTAATTTCAGACAAAATGATTGTGGCGTTTTCTCATTAACTCCACAGACAATTTGTTTGAGACGAGCACTTGCTAATGAAATGTTTTCTTTTAATCAAGAACTCTCTTGCAGATCTCATTATGCATCATTTATGACTGAATGACACTGCATCAAGAGTCCCCACGGAGTTGCTCAGCAGGTAAAATGGTAGTCTGCATTTGGGAAGTGGGGGGGTCTAATTGTCTGGAATCAGTGTTTGTGGTCATAGCTCAATAGACGAAGAATTTGCCCTCATTCCTCTTGTCTTTTTTTTATTTTTTGTTCCTGCAGGATTAAGCAGCCAGTGCTCAGGCAAAGCAAGACGGGTGGAAGGAAAGCTTGTGGTTCTACACCGCTTCTCAAAGTACATTTTCTGCTTAAGATCCAGATCTAACAGCTTGGACAGAGCAGGTCAGACATTATTAGAATGGAAAATAAATGTCCACAGCAAGGTGGAACATTGTTGTTGTCAGTATCTAAGGCCTAGTGTAGCCTATGTGCTTGTTACTTCTTTTTGGCGGCAGGAACTGTTTGATTGAGCAAGAAGGGAAAGCTTTTGTTACTCCCATTACTTGAAACATATTTGCTTTTGTTTGGAGGAAAGATGATTCTTAAAGGCCCAAGATTACATAATTTGTACAATATACAATACACTTTTTGCCACCACTTTTTGCCCTTCCCCTTCATTTCCCCTTATACCATTCCTCAGCCCTCTCCTATCCCTCTTCCTCCCCTCCCTCACCCAACTCCTGCTGACCCCCCCCCCCTCCTCCTCCTCCTCCTCCTCTTCCTCCTCTTCACCCTTCTTCCCTCTGGGTCTCAGCTGTTGCATTTATGAAAACAAGACACTCGATTATGTTCACCTCATCGTTGTCCGAGCTCCATCGGAAACCTCATATATCCAGCGCGGCCTACATCGACCCAACAATTTCTGATATGAGGCCCGAGGCTTGATGGATGATTGTGTGCGTTGTGGTGGCGGCAGCGATGTTGGGGATTAGTGGCCGATTGATCACCGCGATTGGCTCTCAAACAACAAGCTGTCATTCTGGACACGAGCGTCATAAATCTGTCCGTGGGGAGCGAGCTGGTTGGGTTATTTAAAGCCCCGGTCCTGTTTTGGTTGAGTTTGAAATGGGAGAGGTCTGGGTGTCAGGGCTGATTGTGTTTAGGCCTGTCGGACATTACAGGTAATGAGATTTCTGCCTATTGACAAGGTGGGTAGGTCAATGGGGTTTATTGAGGGGTGGAGCAACAATAGAGAGAAATAAAAATGTGACAGGGAGGGACTTTGTTTTACTGAGTGGAATTAATTAGTGGATTTAACATAGAAATTAAAGGCTCTGGAAAATTATTTTCTCAATCAGCATCTTACTACGAGTGGGGTCCTACTGAACTGCGAAAGTTCAGTTTATTCTATTTCAATTTTTTTTAATTTTTTTATTTTAGTTTTTGTCTGTGCTGATTTTCATAGGTTTGATGTGGGCAGGGCTCTGTTGGAAAAAGTTGATGTCACCAATGAGGATTTAGCATTGGGCTGCCTCCGGGTCTGAGAAGTGAAGCCAATGCTGAAGTGCCTTAAACCTGCATTATTTCTAATAGCCAGCAGGGGGCGACTCCTCTGGTTGCAAAAATAAGTCAGATTGAACAGAAGTCTATGAGAAAATGACCCTACCTCTCACTTGATTTGTTACCTCAGTAAACATTGTAAACATGAGTTTATGGTCTCAATTGCTAGTTTCAAGTCTTCTACAATACAGCATGATGTTCATTTAGTAAATTATGGTCCCATTTAGAGTCAAATAGACATAAAGGTATGCTTTAAGGCACGGCTACCTTGTGATTGACAGGTTACTATTACAGCGTTGTCCGGTTTGGGTGTTGTCCATGTCGTGTCTTACAACTTTAACCTTTTCACAGTGTGTTTTGAGTTCATGAAAGTTAATTATAACCTTTTGCCTGAAAACGTCTTATTCAGAGTTCAGTTGTACTTAGCTCCGCCCTTTGTGTCACTTCTGGTTGCAAAAAAAACAATATGGCGACGGCCAAAATGCCAAACTCGAGGCTTCAAAACGGCAGTCTACAAACCAATGGGTGACGTCACGGTGACTACGTCAACTACTTATACACAGTCTATGGGATTTAGCCATATTTGAATCAGAATCTGATAATAGTTGTTGGGTTGTTTGCTTAAATTCCCAGGACACTGTCAATCACATCAGAGCAAACCACACACGCACTGTCCTGATGGAGCAGACTGCATTAACTGCTTATTTAATTGTAAATATTTAAAGTTATTGAGAAAAACTGAAGATGTCAAACCAAGTTTTCAGGAGGTTTAAATAGTTTTCACATATTTACTCCCACCGTTTGTGGCTGTATATGTAACGCCACAGCAAGTACATTCAATGAAAGCTAAAAAGCTTTGCGGTCTGGCATCAGGGACTCCTTAACACCACGCTGACCAAATTTGAGGTGGATCTGGTTAACCTGCTAAGAGTAGTACGCCAAAATATAGCGACTGTAACTTCCTGTTGCCACTAGGTGGCGCTATGAGTATGATTCAAAATGGGCCTGTAGATGTCTTCAGGCCTGGACAATCATCAAAAGTCTTTAATGTGGAAAAGATCTGACCATCTCGAGTCGAGTTACAATGGTTTGTTTCTTCATGGTGAGTAGTCGAAATTCGCCATGCCGCCACGGTACCACCGTTGAAAAAAAATTTAAAATCTTCGCAGGGAAGCATTATCCAGGTTTTAAGGCTTTTCTCACAAATTTTGAGATGGAACTGAATAATCTGTGAGGAGTATGTTGTAAAAGTACACAACATGTAACTTCCTGTTACCAATAGGTGGCGCAATGACTGGGAGCCCAAATTTGCATGTGGATGTCCTCAGGCCAGGACTCTTATCATACATGCGAAATTTGTAGCAGATTGGAAAATGTATGCCAAAGTTACAACAACTTCCTGTTTTTTGGCAAAAGGCACTTTTCCGCAGCGACACCACGCCACGGCCACACAATTTGAAGAAAAGAAGATTTGAACAGCTTTTCATCACAATGGTCTTAAGATACTAATGACCAAATCTGAAGTTGATGGGGTTAAACCTCTAGGAGGAGTTCGTTAAAGTACAGCGCGTTTAAATGGTAAAAAAAACGACATAAAATTCAAGATGGCCGACTTCCTGTTGGGTTTACAATATACATCCAACTGACTTTTTTTTACATCTCAACATGTTACATACGCCTACCAAATTTCATAAATCTAGGTGAAACCCAACGCCGGGGCTACTCAATAGGGGGCTCTATCGAACCATTTTGCCACACCCATACACGAAACCCATAACATATATACATTTTCAACACTTCTGATACATGGGCAAAGTGTCGTTCGTTTTTGAGAATGTTTAGTCCTCCAAAAATGCTATTAATTTTGCACAAAAATAATAATAAACGGACCAATTTCAATAGGGCCTTCGCAGACCTTCGGTTAGTGCTCGGGCCCTAATAACATTTCTAGAACAAGAGATTATAATCTTATATCAATTAAATTCATTTGCATATGTTTTAATCAAAAGACAGAAACAAATGCCATATAGGACCTTTTGCTATTTCCTATTTGTCATAAAATGTAGTTGTTGGATTTGGGATTAATAATTTTAGAGAGGGAAAATGAGATAACATTGTTTATTTTTTCCTTACTGTTGATGTAAGATATTTTTTTAAATATATTGCCAGTTCTATTTATTCCAACGTTAACAAAACATTGAATCTACCAAGAGACTATCTCTACAGGATGTACTGTATGTATAGAAAATAGCATTCATTATATCATGCTCTGAACACCTTCTACTATAGTCTTTATGTTATGAATATGAATCCACAATGAAGAAGAGATGATAACTTGCCAACTAACTTTTAAGCTTCTGCCGCAGCGGTTATATCCTCGGGCGATGAAAGATCCATAATGTGCTTACATTATATACAGCGTACCTTAGAATAAAGCATCTGGATCAGGTGGATGATAGTGAAGACAGAAAAAAAAACTTTTCAAATATTTAATTTGCAAGGAATCTCATTATCGGTGTGTATACATGATCAAATGTTTTATGAATTTATGTTTGTGTTTACTCCCCAGATTTACATTCACTCGAAAGAAAAGTCATCCAGGAAAATCAGGTGAGAAAAACTGCAATGATGGGAGAGAGAGGAGGAGGGACAGACAGAGGGAGGGAGGGAGGAGAGTGACGGCGATGGGGGCTGTTGTTGATTGATTCTCTTACAAGAGTGGTATCGCAGACACATCTCCATACCAGACCACAGGGTACTCTGGTCTCTGTGTGTCTGTCACTGGAGCCAAGGAGGGTGGGAGGGCTTTTCTACAACTCCCCATAGATTACCAGGTCATCTTTTTCTGTCTTTATCCTCATCTCTGACTCTATCTCTCTCTGTCTTTTCCTTTTTTCTTTCAGTTTCTCTAAGCATTTTTGCATCAATCTGGGTCCGAATCTTAACTTATCGAGGACGGTCTGCGTAAATATGGTCAGCATCAGTTTGCAGCGCACTGAATGAAGAACATCAGCACAACTGGAATTAAATTGTCCAAACTGACAACTGGAGGAGCTTTTACACCTGTCATATTTCAAAGGTGAGTGTTTTTGTGTCTTTGAAAAGGTTCTTTTTTATAATATTAATTATGTTATGATTTTATGATTTTTTTGTAATAATACAGCATTTGGCAGTAATCAATGGTGATATAAAATTTGTAGCAATTTAGTGGAGTAACAAAAGGTTTAAATGATACGAGGATAGTTGTTACGATTGTTTTAATGTTGAAAATGATGGATATTCAGTTTTCAATAACACATTTTTGACTCACTGTTGTGTTTTCATCTAATAAAAAAAAACAGCAACATGGAAAAGCAGAAAAAAAATGCACAATTTCTATTATAGCAAATTAAATTAACTTGATCACTTAATATAAACATGGCCTAATACTGGTACTTTTTCTACAAAAGATCATTTTTGAAAAGTTCTAAAAAGAAATCTGAACATAATCTGGTGGAGAACATGTTGTGGTTAGAACGGGTGAGTCGACAGTGGGACAAATCTGTGAGCAAAATGGCGATCAACAAGTGTGAAATGAAATGAGCACGCTGTGATGGCCTGGTGGAGACGCTCAGACTGGATCCCACTCTCTGTTGCTCTTTCTGTATTTCATGTAACAACTCTAAATCTTGAAATGAAATAATACAGTATATTTTACTCTCTGTGTATTTCTCTCACATGTAGTCTGCTTAACATGTTGAAATGTTTTATTTATTTATTATTCTTTTTTTCACAGTTTTAATTGCTGCATTTCTCTCTCATTGTTGTGTTGAAACCAGTTCAATCGGATTATGTTTGTGATAACGATATCCCAATTTCCCAAATAGGGAATAATAGTTCCACCTTGTGTTTTTCCTCAAGACTCTTCAGCTGCACCTATACCTTCCTTCCTTTCTCCTCTGCAGCCAGCGGCATTTCACTCCTGAAGGCTGTGCACCCCTCCATGCTGACAGAGAGAGTCCCTGTCGGCCTGATGTCGTCGGTTGTAGCCCCGGAAAAGCCCGCCTCCAACACAATGGGCCCTAAAGAGGTCAGTGCACATCTGACACGCATGTAGTGGATTAATGGCACGCAATTCAGTCTGATTAAGAAAACCTAATTGAATCACAGCATGGAGGGAAGTTTCTTAATTAAGTTCATTTCTCTCTGATTTGGTCTCTCTCACTCAATCTCTGCAGACCTAAAAAGCTGGTTTGTTGGGTGGGAAAAAGAACCGTAATGGTAACGAAAGCCAAATTTCCTGGAGGCTAAAATGGACTTAATGACTTCTTGAGTAGAATTTTTTACAATTAACTTACTCCGAGGGCATCCTACAAAGCCTCGGCTGGTGCGTGAAGAATTGATGAAGTGAAGGTGATAGTCACTGTATGGGAAGTGAGATGATAATAAAATGATTGTTAGACAATAAAATACCCTTTTATGTTTTCAGCACCTATTGCATCTGGTTTACAATTACCTCCTTGACTTTTAACCCCTTAGGTGGAGCTGATCCTGGTGAAGGAGCAGAATGGGGTTCAGTTCACCTCGACCACCATCGTTGCTCCGACTCCTGCTCAGACTAACCCCAGTGGGGAGGACGAGAGGGAGACCTGGGGGAAGAAAATCGACTTCCTCCTGTCTGTGATCGGATTTGCGGTGGACCTCGCCAACGTCTGGAGATTCCCCTACCTCTGCTATAAGAATGGAGGAGGTGAGATGGATTAAAGGGGTGGGGGGAGGGGGGGCTTGTGTCTAAGGGGTCCCTTACCAGAGATAGTGAATAGAGAAGGGAGTAAGGGAGTGAAGAAAGGATCTAGGATGGGCTTTTTGTGAGAGAGAGAGAGACGGTCCTCTTCTCCTACGAGAGTAGTGAAGGAAGGATTTGAAGAGTTGGTGGTGGAGCATTTGTGCGACGTGTGTTGAAAGGACAGATGGAGAAAAGTGAAAAATAGGAAAAAAGAAAAAATGAGAGTGAAGAAGGTGAAGTGAAGGTGGGATTTATCCACACATGCTTGCATGCTGTATATTTTCACCTGTATGGCCTATACACGCATGCACATGTATGCAGATGTGTGTGTGTGTGTGTGTGTGTGTGTGTGTTTCAGCTCCTTGTGCTCGCTGGTTGTTGTTTGAGATTTTTCTTTCAACCCTTTACAGAGATCAAAATAGGGGAAAAACCACCACAGCTGCTCCGAATAGATTAGCTCTAACAATCACTGCCACTAATTATGGCTGTTTAACATGGAGCTCTCATTACGTTCAAGAGCTTTAAATGATAGCCATAGTCTGGGCTGACTATATGTCCCTCAAGTCCCGCACGTTGTCATACCTGTATTTAGGGAAAATATTACTGAGTTTAATTTGAGGTAATTAAGCCGTATTTTGAATTATTATTATTTTATTTGATAGCTGACAGTAGAGAGATGACAGTAAATTAGAGGAGAAAGACACGAGGAATGACATGAAACAAAAACGGTTCCCAGTTGGGTGCACACCAGGGACGTTGTGGTTGATGGTCGGCACTTTAACCCCTAAGCCACCGAGATGCCCAAACCCAAACTATTTTAAAGAGATATCTAAAGTTGATAATCCCCATAATCCCTACTGTAATATAATCATTTGTGGTATATTTTAATATCTCCATAAACGCTGTATAGGCTGTTATATCTAATCTAAAAAAAGGACCTGAACAAATATCACTAAAGTACTATTCAATTACAAAATGGTAACTTTATAATGCATATCGGATTATAAAATGTTTTTTATATTCTCCTGAATTATGCGCGTAAAGCAGTTCAGCCTGTTCTCATTCCCAGGGCGGCAAATACCAACGTTTTGTCACGGCCATCGGCGTTAGATACCGACGCTAAAGGCACACTTTAGCATCGGTATTCGATGCACCGGGCTTTCCATTTACTACAATGTAAACCCATCTCAGGGAAAGTGCTGTGATGACGTCATTTAAAGAGCAAAAGATTTTCATCCAGGAGTCCAGCTGTTTGTTCATATCCCGTGTTCACAACATACAACGTCATTGTCACTGTGCAAACGTAGTAGTTTTAAGCCCAACCAACCTTAACCTAACTATAGTGGTTTTATTGCCTGCACCTATATAAGCAGGGGGTTTTGTTTACTTCACAACAATGAACATGTGTTTACTGCAATCGAAAAGTGACGACGAGGGGTCTGATGAAGCGTCAGTGTATGACGAGTTGGGATGAGAACGTGTTGAGCATTTTGGAATGTGACCTTTCATCCAGAGATGAAGTTTGACCTGTCCGTCTGTGTGTGTGTGTGCAGGTGCGTTCCTGGTGCCGTACCTGTTCTTCATGGTGATATTAGGCATGCCTCTCTTCTACATGGAGCTGGCTCTGGGACAGTATAACAGAGAGGGGGCAGCAGGTGTCTGGAAGATCTGCCCCATATTTAAAGGTAGGACACATATTCAGATATACAGACACTGGAGAACATACACATGCAAACTCTTGATCATGTGTATTTTAAATCTGTCTGTCATGGTATGTACATGCCTGTCTGTCTGTCTGATAATGGACCTTTAATATCTACATGTCTTTCTGTCTGCGTGTCTGCCCACATGCCTGTCTGTCCACATGCCAGTCTCTTTTGTCTGCTTGTCTCTCCGTGTTGAGCGGGGCGACAGGCATTGTTTATCCTCCCCAGAACATCAGGTTCTGTTGGCAACTCAGATGGAAAGCAAATGAAAATTGGGCTTTTAGACTCTTGTCCTGATTGTCCAAATCCTTCTGTCAAATAAGTGTCGGAGAACACTCTCTAGGGGTACTTTTCAACACATCGATAAGCAAAGCGCAGTTCAGGAGGACGCCATCCAAACAAGCGCTAATGGAGAAAGAAGCATTAAGACCGATTCACGTTTCTGAGCAAAGTCATTGGTTGAAAATATAATAATACACTTTGTTTGGTTCAACTTTTTCTTCTCTATACAGAGTTTACAAGCTGTGACTTGTGTTTTTTTCATCCATCTCTGTCTCTGCACTGTATGTCCTGCTCTGGTAAAGTTATAGTTTCACTTAAATCCATATTTAACACCTAAAGATGCAACAGAATACGGCCTCAAATACCATTATTACCAGCAGACCATCTGTTGCTTCACAGTATGATGCCGCACCACTGTGTTTTGTTAGATCACGTCCTTGTTGGTCTGAAGGTGGCCTTACGGTGTGTACTGTACGTGCTCCCTCATGGTGTTTCTGCGTGTGTTTCTGAGCGTGTGCCTCCTGCATGTGCGAACATGTGCCGTCTGTCAGGGACCACACTGTGTAGGTTGACGTTCTAATCACACGCTTCACTCTCTCTCTCTGTCTCTCAGCGGGGGGATAACAGTAATTATTCAAATACACACACATACACATGCCCATATTGACAGTAATTATTCTGATCAACAAGCTGGTTTCCTCTCGGGATCGATGCATTTGAAGAAAATGACCGAGAAAGGCAGACGGAGAGAGAGAGAGAGAGAGATGGCGAGATGGCACGGCCGCATGTGGCGCTAATAAGAGGCATCGCTCCCCGGACAAATATCACATCCACATTACAAAAGGAATCGATAAGGCCCACTTGTGGTCATGCCTCTTAGCAAAGGTTGACAATTACATTCTGCCTTAGAAGAGTGGACACTGTTTCAGATTTATAGAAAGGGTAGATGTGTTGATAATGAAGGCATGAAGAGGCAATCTTTAGAAGATGTGGTGCTTTCTGCGAGGCCCGCAGGCCTGTTTATAATCTAGCGTACTCACACTAAGCGAGAGATTGTGCTTCCTGGTGTGGTGGAATCTGACAGGATTTAGTCACTGTTCATCACAGCAATCTCAAAGTTTGAACTGTGTGGGGAGCATATTACTTTTTTCTACTGATTCACAGTGGTTCTTAATGACCAAATACCTAAAAAGCATCATTTGTTCAGCTTTTAAACATTCCTGCAATTTAAAGTAATAATCTCAAAGATTTTCTGTTAAGTCACAATCTATTGCCGAATAACACAATGGTGATTGAGCCTATATGGCCCACTGATGAAAGCCCTTGTATTTGCAGTATTACAAACTGTGTGTCTGTGGAGACATTCTCAGGGAAAAATCACAATTGGCGATCTCTAGGAAGTGAGATCCAAAAACACTCCTGCAATCACCGCTTATCGCCATATGTAGGTGCTGCCAAAGAGAATGAGACCGAGATCTTTGAGATTGTAACTTTGAAGACGATTTCGGAACCCATCGGCTATCGGTCTGACAACGGATACGCCTCTGGAGGCAAGGGGGCTATATTTTGGGGGTACCGGTGTAGCCGGTGGATATCCGGGCCAAGACTTCCTTTTCCGTGCGCTGCTCATTGTTTACAGTCTGATTAGCAACTTGAGACTGAAGTTGGAGTTGAGTGATGATGTGTACGACCGGAGTGTTTCACAAGTAGGCAGTTTAGGAGCAAATTTCAAACCAAAAAAATGCAAAATCATTGTCAGACAATAACAAGGCATATAATATCATGTGATGTTTTTTTTGTGTGTTTTTGAATGTGCATCCTCTCACCTGGATATCTTTAGTGATGGAAGAAGTATTCAGATACTTTACTGTACTTAGCCGAAGTAAAAGTCTCAATACAACAATATATAAATACTCCATTACAAGTCTTTTGACTGATTTATCATTATATTACATGATTTGTGTTACTCCTATATCAGCAATTTACTATTTTAATTGGTCAAGGTTGAGCTATTTTGAACTACTTTTCATACAGTAAGGTAGTTTTACAGTAGCATACAAGTACCTTAACTAAATGTACTTTGTTGCTTTCCAACACTGGCCATTTTTGCAGCCATGGAAGTCAGCTAAGGCATTGATGTGCATGTGGGATGTTAGATTCCACTGAGATGCCTCTTTTAATGGTGCTAATTTGTGTAGTGAGCATAGCCAATCCCCCCCTCCTTCTAGCTCTCTATTTCTGTCTTTAATGCGTATAAATATGAATCATTTCTGTGCCCCTAACAGGTGTAGGCTTTACAGTGATCCTCATTTCCCTCTATGTGGGTTTCTACTATAATGTCATCATCTCCTGGGCGCTGTTCTACCTCTTTTCCTCATTCACCGGCGAGCTGCCGTGGGTCCACTGCAACAACACCTGGAACAGTCCTAACTGCTCCGACTGGGCTGACAACACCACAGGCAGCGACATTTACAAGGCCACCCCTGCTCAGGAGTACTTTGAGTAAGTTGTCCTGAACTAAGGCTATAACATTTGTTCATTAATATTTGTTTGATATAGTTAGTTCTAATTTAAGAAAATGCAATTACATAGATTTATAGTCCGTTTGGAGCCCCACCATGCCCTTGAAAATACTTATGTCACAGTCAAACTTCTATATCAACTTAGCAGCTAATTGTGAATATCAATTTTGGGACCTAAAAGTAAGGTGACGAAAAAGAAAAGTTGCTTGCTTAAACTTAAAGCAAAAAGAAGTCTGATTGTATAGAAGTCTAGAATATCTAATTATGCTTAAAGAAAAATAAAATATTCGTAAAATGTACATCAGGTATGTTTTCCTCAAAATGCATCCGGAGCTTGGATGCATTTAGCTCATGCAGCCTCCCACCCTGTGAGGCTGACCAGGTGTCTTCTTTTCCAACAAGTGAGGGGTTGTTCTGTTGTGACAGTTGAGACATTTGATCCATGCTAGTTGAAATGGCAGAGTGCTATTTACACAGAAACCACCTGCAGACAATTTGACCACATCGGTTGAGCATTGGCTGATCTTATTCAGCCTCATCTGTTGGGCTGTCTCTGAAATTATCTGAATCAAGGTGTCAGCTATGTTCAGTCTTTCAGGTGACACATGTAATTAAACTTTACAGAATACAATATATGAAAGCTCACTTTCAAATCTGTTACTTTTTAATGCCATTGAAGTTTTCCTGTCTTGGCAGGCTTTTATGATCATTGAGACCTTTTAATTTAATAAAATGCAAAGTTGTGCAGCAACAGATGTTGCATGTGGCATCCATCTGGTCAGATTGCCTTGGGGTTGACATGTTTCTTGTCACCGAGTTGATTGTTAAGCCAATTTTATGCAGGATATCAAGATCCAGATCCAGCTGTAAAGCTCAACTGACGTTGTGAATAATAATGTGGTTCATTTATCCTGAATGCATCCGGTATTAGCACATCTAGAATCAGTTCATTCAGGTTAATCTAGAAATGTCTTTTTGTCACAGATCGTAACTGCACTTTTGTCTCTGGCTTGGTCACTATGTCAAAGACTTCTACCTCTGCCCATAGACTGCATATATAGATGGACGACGCATCTCCATGTCCTCCCATTGTACAAAAGTGAAGCCAAAATATCTCTTACGGGAGCTGCTATCTTGAGATTTTTACATTATTTGGAGCCAGAGTCTGCGCAGTAGTGATCGGGGTCCTGGAGCAGTGTTATCGAGGTCCCGCCCACACACCCGCCCGAGCCGATCACGAGCCGAGCACGGCCACAGCTTGTTGGGATGAGCCACCTAGCTGCTACGTTAGCACCATATTAGCTGTTTGACTAGAAAGGCACAACAACTCACCATCATATCTCTAAAACTACATTTATGATCAAATTGACACAGGTTCTATTGCACAGACTTGTTACGATTATAGAACGTTAAAAATACATCTCCTCTCTTGTACAATTCCCGAGGCTCCAGCTCCACGACTACTTCACTCAGAGCAGCTGTCAATCACGACGTCTCACCCCCTTTTTATAGCATCAAATAACCCATTAAAACCAACTTATTAGAAAAATTAAACGCACTTGAAAAAACACTTGAACATACACCAGCATGATAAGAACTACCTAAAATGACAGAAACAATCTTTGTAAAAAAAAAAATATTGGACGTGTACTTTGACTTTTTAGGTAGTCCCATGTCCCATCCGCTAACATGGAGGGGGCGGGATTTATCACCTATAGGGGCGGGATTTATGACCTATACTGCTGCCATGTCGTCCATCTTTATATACAGTCTATGCCTCTGCCCAGCCTGGCTGGTCTTAGAACTTGTCTTAGTTCAAGTCCAGGATGTTGTGTGTACTTGCCTGCAATTAAACCTGGTTCTCTGGTTAAATCACATTTTCAGAACATTAAAATGATAGATTCAATGGCTCCTAGGACAATATCTGTCATCCTTTTGACTGCTGGCCACACATAGGGTCAAAGAATCAACCCTGAACTCTGGTGCGTACTACACTGTACATGTGCCTCAGAGACAACATATGTGCCATGTAATGTACTGTATGCCTTTTACTGTATATCAACATGTGGAACATATGGATGCAGCTATTTCATATCTATCACAGTAATTTTTGTAAACTGTAAATGGGGACTCAGGAGTGGTCATGGTTCTTACCAGTATATTCTCTTTCCTTAGACGAGGGGTGCTCCACATCCAGGACAGTAATGGTATCGATGACCTGGGCCGTCCACGCTGGCAGTTGACTTCCTGTCTAGCTGTAGTGATTGTTCTGCTCTACTTCAGCCTCTGGAAGGGTGTCAAGACTTCTGGCAAGGTGGGAATGATACAGTAGCCATGTTTCTTTATGTGAAAACCACAAAAGTACTGTGAATCCTATCCAAGAATCTTTAAGTGACTCAATTTAAAGCTATGGAATGACCCCAAGGAAAAATGAAATGCTTCTAGTCCAGTTTAAGTCCACTAAGCAGTTTAAGACCACTGTCTGTGTGTATACAAATGTGTATGTACATTTTCACTGTCTCGCATGCCTACGATACGAGACAACTTTATTGTCAGTTTGCACTGAAATTCATTTGCATGAATATGTGTGACTCTGTGTTTGTGTGTGGCCTTTTTTCTTCTCTGTGTAAATGCGTATTGTATGCGTGTATCTGTATCTGTGTGTGCACTTCATTCGACCCTTTCAGGTTGTGTGGATCACAGCCACGATGCCCTATGTTGTCTTGACTGTGCTGCTGCTCCGCGGAGTCACTCTGCCCGGAGCCATCGATGGCATTAAGGCCTACCTCTCCGTGGACTTCCTGAGACTCTGTGACGCCAAGGTGAGTGTCGTCAGGAGAGAGAGAAGGGGGACACAAGTGGGGTGAGAATGGTGGGGGGTGTAGGAGAAGAAGAAAAGGAGGCATGGAGAAGTAACTGTGGCTGGAAGACTCCTAAGGAATTCTTTGACATTTCAAATAGTCTTTTCTTTACCTTAACATTAGCACTTCAAACAATGTGTAAAGAAACCTGAAAAAGTGGGGTTGCTCTAAATAGACTCGGCTTGTATCTTCTAACATATCTGATCGACTATATCGTGCTAATGTGCTAAGCTAGACTCAAAATGGCAATGGTACGTCATAACATTATGTCATTAGCTGTGCACCTTACGTACCAGTAACAGCAACAATAGAAAGCAAGTATAGGTTGACATTAGATCATTCTAAAATTGCTAACAGCGTTAGTGAACTTCTGCAATCGTGATTAATCGCATGATTGTCCATAGTTAATTAATCACATATTTTTTTATCCTTTCAAAATGTACCTTAAAGGGAGATTGGTCAAGTATTTAATACTCTTTATCAACACTTGAGTGGGAAAATATGCTTGTTTTTTGCAAATGTATGCATATATGTATTACTGAAAATCAATTAACAACACAAAACAATTACAAATATTGTCCAGAAACCCTCACAGGTACTGCATTTAGCATAGAAAATATGCTTAAATCATAACATGGCAAACTCAAGCCCAACAGGCAACAACTTGCCCAAAATGGGATGGGATTATCATAAAGTGGGCATGTCTGGAAAGGGGAGACTGGTGGGTACCCATAAAACCTATTTTCATTCAGATATCTTGAGGTCAGAGGTCAGGGGACCCCTTTGAAAATGTCCATGTCAGGAATGGAGGCAATAGTGACATTATTTTCTATGTTGATTTTGCTGTAGCTGTTTCACTATTACATGCTCAAGAAAAATATGGATCCCATATCAGGCGAACAGTGAGCCCAGGACAAAAAAATAAATAAATAGGATAAGAACGGATAACCATAAGAAGATAGGAAAGAGTTAAAGTGAATAAAAAAATACAGAACAACAGAGCAAGGGCGAGAAGGAGTAGAAAACGTATGCTTGGGTGACACACAACAAACACAGCACACGCTACACACCCTGGCGAAACGAATCATCTTTCATTCTGATCTACAGGGTTGAATGACAAAAGTTGCAGATCAACGAATTCAACAGATTCGTTTACAATGTTAAGTACCGTTAGAGAGGCGTAAAAAAAAAAGTGAAAATTGTTTGTGTAACCTGTTTCTAATATGTTCCTTATCTGTGAAAAGCCGCTATCACAGCACTAAGGAGCTCTAAGCATGCAGGACTAAAGGACTCAGTTATGGAGAAGGAGAGAGACAGGAGAGATGCATGGCAGCAATTGGAGAATTAGATTAGATAGATTCATGGAGCAGTAATTTGCAAAATTACCCCCCGTATTCACTAGCGTCTTTCATCTACTGCCGTTGAATGAGTTTCCTGCAATTATCCCTAATAATGGCTTTTTTCCTCTCCTGTGCCTTTTGTTTGCCGCTTCACACAAGTGTGCTTGTTCTGTCGCTCCCCAGGTCTGGATCGACGCTGCGACACAGATCTGTTTCTCTCTGGGAGTGGGGTTTGGTGTGCTAATTGCCTTTTCCAGCTACAACAAATTCAGCAACAACTGTTACAGGTAAAGACACACACGAAGATAGAAGGAGGGGATTCACAGAGACGGACACAGGGCGAGGAGTTGCTACGAGGAGTTCCACACACACACACACACAACACACACACACACACACACACGCAACATAAACAGGTGAATTACAATAACCTTTGAAGCTCCTTGAAACCCGCTATGTCTTTGACACCATGCTGTGCAACAGACAGCCTTAACACCAATCAAAACTGTCGCACTCTTTGAAAATCATCAGCATCCCACAGGAGGCTTTTATCTCCTCTTTTTTAATGTTTCTGATAACATGACACATGACACTGTCCACCTTGAGGATTCCTCCTTGAGCAGAACACCAAATCGCTGAAAACATATTTCTCTAAAATGCAGAAAAAATGTCTGACTTTGAAAAATAATTTTGAATTGCACATTTTTCTGTAGGACAACATTACTACTGCATGTGTGAATTTAGTCTCCTTATTTCTCTTTCACACACTTTCACACTCCAAATCCTTATTCAACACTGATCAATTTATTTGTTAATGTTATATACTAGCTGAATGAGGTTTAATTCCCAACAGAAGGCAGGTGGACGATATGCCAGTCTGTCACATAGGGCCTAATAGGCAAATCATTGACTACCCGACTAATCCATAAAATCTATCCAGGGTCTCTAAACTTTTCTGCAACATAACAAACTCTTCAATTGACTGACTGGCCAATTATGCTGATATTGACTGCGTTGTTAGCTGATGACTGAGTTTTTTCATCTCATTTGATTTTATTGATTCAGAGACGCCATCATCACCAGCTCCATCAACTGTTTGACCAGTTTCTTCTCCGGGTTTGTGGTCTTCTCCTTCCTTGGGTACATGTCCCACAAGCACAACGTAGCCCTGGACAAAGTCGCCAGAGACGGTATGATATTATGTGTCTGTGTTTGTAATGTAGCAATGTAGCTACATTTTATTTTTATTGCACTTTGTATATTTGACTACAAGCCTACTGTTGGAGGTTCTCCTCATACGTCAGTAATACGGTGTGTGAAATAAGAGAGAAGGTATGTATTACTATATATAACCCACAGCAGGCTACTTTTGGCTTTATTCTGTGATGGGTGCTTTAAATGACAGTTTAGATAATGTGCATCCACAAGTCAACGATACTTAAGATGAGCTATCTTTAGTTGGCAGGACTGTAATCAACGAAGAAAACCCACATGAACCCGCTAACTGGATTCAAATACCCCCAATGTTGTTACTGGATCTGTGTTGCTTACTGTTTAAGTCGATTAAATTAAACCTGATGAACAAAATATCCTGTACTTCTGATTTTTTTTTTTTTTTTTTTACAATGTGTAAGTTATATTTACTTGATGGTCATGCATTTTGCTTTTTAGCTATCTATTCCTTTATGTCTGATTTTTGTCTATTGAATTTGTTGTTCTGTAGGTGCTGGTTTGGTATTTGTGATTTACCCAGAAGCCATTGCAACATTACCTGGATCATCCGTGTGGGCGGTTATCTTCTTCATCATGCTGTTGACACTTGGCATTGACAGTGCTGTGAGTATGCACCCACTCACCCACACACACACCTTTACATTATTATCTCCGCCAGGCCTGTGGGGAGATCATGCGTTTGATCTCGTGTGTCTGCATCTGTCTGTCTGTCCACAGATAATCTTGCATTCTACTGGACCCATCAGTATTATTTTCATTATTTTCTGTGCTCATTTATGACTGTATGCTCAAAGACCTCTCGCGGTTGCAGTGATTCACAATTTTTTTTAAAAAAAAACTATTTTATTGTCGGTTTTATACCGTCATTGACAGCTGACTCCTCGCTCCTCTTGTCCAGCCTGTAGGGGCCGCAAGTGATCAACAACTGCTTCAGTAGCAAATTGCATTTCTGGCTAGAAACAAGCCTTACCTTGTCTGTTGTAGGCCATATTTTGGCCTTTGTCGTGGCTGAAAAACTGATATCCATAGAAGAGTTTGGTCTCTTTTTGAACCAGAGCATCTGCAGATTAATTCCATACCTGATATGTTATGCTCCACTAAAATTAGGCATGATAAGAGATTAATATATCCCTGTTTTTGTTATCTTCGCTGCCATCTTGACTGTAAGGGAGCCGGGAGAGACAATTGTTTGTGACATAAATTGTGTCAAACAGGTTGTGATGTTGCTGCAATAGCGCTGGTGTTTACGGGGATGCATTTAGTTTATGTACCGTAATGCTTTTCAGACAATCATTGACAAAAAAATGTGGAACAAACAATTTTCATTTCAAAATTGTTATGTTTTAGAGCTTCAGCGCGGCAATTATGCAACAACAAGTTGGACATCTACAGTGACTGGCTGACTTTGTGCTTTAATCTAACTCTTGTGCCTTCTGTTGTAGATGGGTGGGATGGAATCGGTGATCACGGGGCTGATTGATGAGTTTAAATTCCTCCACAAGCACAGAGAGCTGTTTACCCTCTTCATCGTTGTTGCCACCTTCCTCATATCCCTCTTCTGTGTTACAAATGTAAGTATCTGGTTGGAACACTGTCCCACTAATCAAATGATGACAAGTATCAAAAGCAAATGCAGTGAACTGAATGATCTGA
>CAKAOI010026276.1:0-55384 GCA_916701655.1 Sebastiscus albofasciatus | reverse complement strand
ACCCCCCCCCCCCCTATTTGTTCTTACTGCAGCATACAATAAAGGTTATTATAATAATACAGTTATTATATTTTTCCTGTCTCTCTAGGGTGGGATGTATGTGTTCACCCTGCTGGACCACTTTGCGGCAGGAACATCGATTCTCTTTGGAGTGCTTATTGAAGCCATCGGCATCGCATGGTTTTATGGTGAGAAAGACGGACAGTAGGAAAGAAGAAGGAAAAAAACAGATGATTCATGTTTTCATGGCTGGCAAAGCTGATGCTATATTAAGGGTTTGATGAGAAATCTCTTGGTATAGGCGTGCTGTGCCACAGTGCAGCATAGTTCTATTAGACGTAAGGATACCACAGCTAGAAAGTCTATTCCCATTAACGGTGTTGGCCACTTCAGTCTCCGTGCATTTGTTGTTAAGGTACAAGGAGATACTGTAGCTGTGGTGCTCATAACGTTGATGTTAAATGGCCTGCATGTTGAACACTGCCAGCATTACCTCTGTGTTCGCTCGGCAGTAGTGAGCAACCACATAAAGAAAATTGCAGCTGGGGAACAGGCAATTCCCATTTGTCATGGACAGGAATCAGCTGTCTAATAGCTAGGTTGTAGATTGTTGTGGGTGGCAAGTGGGGGTGACCTCAAAGTCAATTTCTCTCCAGATGTCTAAATTCTATTGACACTCGATTTTACACAATTTTGCCATCTTCTCTACACTGCTATATACAGTGTTATATGTATCACTCTTCTAACACACAGCATCTCTATAAATTACTGTGCATCTCCACATGAGATAAGACAGTTTGTTAGTCTGGAGTGAATGATGTCTCCAGGGTGATTATTCATGTAATTTGCAAGCACTCAATCAGCACAACATGGAATACATATTATGTGTAACCTCATTATACTATATGTTAGGGCCTCAGAATTCAACCCCTTATGTGCTGTTTAATGATCACTTATGGTTCTGTAAATAATTACAGTATGGTTAGCTATTTGGGTTTTCCTCCTTTTCCTTCTTTCCTGTTTAGTAATAGTAGTAGTAGTAGTAGTAGTAAATGAATAGCTAAAGTCCAAGTGCTTTAAGATGGATAATTACCTCTGCTTGTATTTTCACCTATAGCACCATTAGCTGAAAACAAGAAAAAATGACTTTTCAAATAGTGTGAAAAACTCACCCACATTTTGAAACTCCAGCAGCCACAAAATACATGTATTAGAAAAACAATCTGAAGGTTATGGAAAATGGTTGACCTGAACTTGCGTATCGAGTTTATTGTCTCATGACTGCTGAACCTGACTGTAGAGGGATCCATAAAGGGCTAAATACTAACCAGGCCCCAGGCGGTGGGGTCAGAATATTGCCCTACTTTGATGGGTCCCGACCTTGGCAAGCCAGATAAATCAAGCCTAAGGCTTGAGTGGTCCTTTTTTCCCATCCTCATAACTGCCTGACAGGAACCCTTGACCCCTGGCCACTGTGGTCTTCCGTTCTGCTGTCCAGTACATAAGTACGTTTAGCTGTGCTGAATACCTGGTTGTCAGTTTGGATCTATCCCTCTACAGTAAGAGATGCCCTCCAGGCAGGAAAAAAAATGTACAGCCAGGTTTAGGAGAGAAAGTAAGTGGTGATTAGCCATCAAGGGTTTCTGCATGGCCAACTTTTGATTTAAACTCATACATAGGGATTGTATACAAAAGCACCAATTACCTTGATAATATTTTCAATACTAATTTAAGCAAAGGCTGTATTTAACTATGCCTTAGAAGTAGGGCTGGGTATTGTTTAAGAAATGACGATGTCAATACCAATACCAGTAGAGGACTTCATGCGATAACCATCATGTGAATGGGAGCTGTATGTGTGTCTGACTGGCTAGCTTATGGAGCCACTCCACTCAAATTGCTCCAAAAAAAAGACAAGCTGCGTTGTATTTTAATAAGGGTTGTAGCCTACAGAATGTCTTTTTTTATTATTATTTTATAAGTCATCTTTCTTTAATAAATATAACTTGTCAGTTTCGTTTGATTGCTGCTGGACTGCCCATTAATACAGGTGCATCCGGTGCGCAGTAAAAATGTTTTTGAAAGGCTAAATGCCAACAAATATGGATTGAAGCAGAATATTTCTTTACATAAAAACATGTTGTGAATTTTGGAAATGATTACATTTATCTTTTTCAAAAACTGTTGACTTTTGGACTTTACAATGCTCTGGAGTTCTTGGAAATGTTTGGATAACAAAAGTCTGAAACAGTCTTACGCAGCCGCTGTGCACAATAGACAGGTACATTCTGGGTCGGGCTTGCTCAGGCATGTTTCAAACTCACATTGTGAGCCGTCCTGGAGCGAAACTGGAGCAGGATGGAGCAGGAGATAAGATAATATCATTTGACTGGAGAAATTTGGATACTACCCTATACTGTTTTGGTTGACCAGAAAAGATATTGAGTACGATACCCAGCCCTACTTGGAAGTAATATCAAGTATTTCCATGTGTTTCAGGAGTGGACCGATTCAGTGATGACATTGAGGAGATGATTGGCCAGCGACCAGGCAGGTACTGGAGACTTTGCTGGAAGTTTGTCAGCCCCTGCTTCCTCCTGGTGAGTCTGTGCACAGACGTTTTATACATTAGAACCCAAACCAAGACAAGTTCAAAATAAATAGCAGGATGAAACTACTCAGACTGAGTTTAATCTCAACATATACAAAGTGACAGCCAAACAAAAATCACAATTTTTTTTTCACCATGACTCCAGTCTTACTTGTATCCAACAATCCATCACCCACCCACCCCTGCCCCTTTTCGGTCAGTACACATACACAGCTACTGTATGTCTTTGGTATAAAAGAAGACCCATCGTAAGGTTCATTCTTACTCGATGCCTGAACTACTTTGCCCAAAACATACATTTTGGAAAACACTCCATGTCCACACAAGACACATAGACAGGATCAAGAAAAGAACGTCAATCCTTGATTTGAGGGAAGGAGAGGATCTAAGGTAAGATTCAGAATTTTGACAATCACTCAGCCTCTTGTTTGTGCCTGTTTATGCTAGTATTTTTGTTATGTATTTTCCTGTGAGGCTGAGAGGTGTGATTTGATGATAATTGGAACACATGGCTTGGCATTCAACACACCCACCACTTCCTAACATTTACTGCAGATAGTTTTAATGGTTTGCCAACAGAAATATTGACACAATGTTTTACTGCTAGTAGAATGTATCCTGTAGCAGAAAATTACAAAATTCTAAAAGGATATGTAATTAACAGTGAATCGTTTGAACTGATACCGCCTCAGGTTTGCTGCATTCAAATCCTTTTCTTCCATAGTTTGTGGTGGTGGTGAGCTTTGCCACGTTCAACCCTCCAAACTACGGCACCTACTTCTTTCCTCCGTGGGCTAACCTGGTGGGATGGTGTCTGGCCATTTCCTCAATGTCCATGGTGCCTCTCTACGCCATGTACAAACTCTGCACACTGCCTGGAAAGTTTTGTGACGTAAGTCAGAGCTTCTTGGAAAAAATGGAGTAGAGAGAGGGGGAATGAGTTATTGTCTTTTCACGCATAAATGTTGATCTTTCATCGCTAATAAGATTTCTCTTGCCAAATACCTTTCATTAAATATACAGTATTCTTTTTCATTATTTATTTTTAACTTTTAAAACTATGTCAATTTAACTTTTTCCTTTCTCCTGAAACAGAGACTGGCTTACGCCATCACCCCAGAGACAGAGCATCATTTGGTAGACAACGGGGAGGTTCGGCAGTTTACAGTAAGTGCTGACCTAATTATAATGTATTTTTAGGTAGATGCTGTTAGCACCCAGGTGTCAGTAGACTACAGTATTATTTGCACCTGGGGCGGAATAGCCAATGTGGCTATTTACACCAGGGTGTATATAGCATGGCAGAGAGACAAGCACCCAGGTGTCCGTAGCAAACAATGCTATTTGCACCCGACCAGGGCACACATTACATACTGTATGTGTATATGTACTGTATGTGTATTTATCCTAAACCTAACTAAGTAGTTTTGTTGGCCTAACCAAACTGCAACTGAAAACTGAAAATAATCATTTAAAACACAGAAATAATAAGTCAACTAAGTGAAAAATAGGCTTCTCATGGGAATAAAACCCCGTTCTCCAGAGTGAAAGTCCTGAGTTTGACCCATTCATCCAGCACAACCTACTCCTTGCATGTACTTTGTCGCTCTTTATAGTACTGCTACTATTACCAGGTGTAAATAGCCGAATAGCTGCCGTGTGACTATTCTCACCCAGGTGCAAATAGACAGTTATTTTTATTGTATCCTCATAATTGTTTACTGCTCGCATGTCTGCAGGGTTTGGGCCAATATTCATATAAATGATATTACTGATTTTTAGCCTTTTTTTTAATTAAATAGTAGAATAATACTGTGTTTTATTTCATGAACATATTCCATTTTCCCCACAGCTGCATCACTGGTTGGTGGTCTGAAAAGTACACAGAGAGAGAGAGAGAGAGAGAGTGAAAGAGTGAGAGAGAGATAATGGGAGTATGGATATTAGGTGGATGAATGCATGCACAGCAAAGGTCTGAAAAACTAAGAAGAAGAAAGAAATAGCCATTCAAATCGATGACGACGATGGTGGTGGTGGTGGTGGTGGTGGTGGTGGTGGGAGCAGTTTAAAAGTGCCGACAAAAAACCCATAGACATTGTAGTGTGCTTTAATTTCAACAGTGGGTGTGTGAAGCTGTGCATTGACCCTGTCCACCATTGTGTTGACACTGGTGAATGGGATTCAGTCAAACACGCAATGTGGTGTTCCGACTGCTTCTTCCATTAATACAAAACTCTTCCTGAATGGAATTGGAATGGGATTTCATTTGACGTAAGATGCACGATAAAAATATTAAATATTTTGTCAATGTTTATGGGGTGAAGATGTTGAGTTACTCACAACATCTGGAAGGGTTTATTGGATTGTTTTTGGAAATAACATTTTTTTTAAAGATAATGTATACTTATTCTATATTTTCTCAGTCAATTATTGTCAAGCAGTAGGTGTCATTTTTTTGTAGTTATTTTTCAATTTGTCATTCTGGATCAAAACAATTAAAAATATACATACAAATGATTGACATTTGTATTTGATGATTGACAAAAAAAATGTTGCAGTCAGACATGTAATGGATGCCACAGGTTTCACTGAATTCCAGTCCATGTCCATGTCTTGTTTGTTATATATATTTATTTATTTATTTACCTGCTCTTTTTAAAGACTGTTATAATACACATAATTCCTACAGACTTTGCGAAAAAGCCACATTCTTGTGTTTACATCAAAACAATGTGCAGGAAATACCAGTTACTACATCGATAGACCAAAATAATACAATTTAAATAAACTAAAAACAATGTCAGATTTCTTCATAAATAGTATAATATACTATACATACATACTATACTATATATTGGATGGACCAATAAAAACTCAATCGTACCAAGTAGTGGTGTCAAGTGTTGGTTTATGGTAACACAGTCATTTCATCACATGGGTGAATATATTCTAAAAACATAAATAACTTAGTTCAAACAGCTGTCCCGAAGCCCTATCAGCCTAAAAATAAGTGAACAAACACTTTTTCAGTTCTAAACTTCTCAACTTCCAAATAATTGTCACTGACACACTGACAAAAATAACATCAGCCACACTGCTGATTTAATCAACCAAAGAAATAAATCATTTTCTTTAATTTTAATCAATAGACCACTTGATTGTTAACTTTATCGTACCGGGTCAATCTCTCTTCCCCATGTTAACAAATTAGTGCCAATGCACATTTCATTTTAGTTTAGTTGAACATTAGTTGTGTGTTTTTATCCCCACAAAGTTCCAGGTGGTCATTTGAAAGCTATGACTGTCACATTTCCAGAAAGCATAAAGCTTTAATTTCACCGTTTACAGAATCGTATTAAGTGTTTCAAGACTGTTTAAAAGCTGCTTTTTATTGAACTGCAAATGAATAGTGTGTAATGTAATATATGACGTAATTTAAGTTATATATCTGTGTAAGTAAATGTAATGTAGAGGGGCTTGTATTGTATTGTACTGTATGATATTGAATAACAAGACCAACAAGATTATATATATATGGATTATTGCTTTGTTACTGTGAAGTTGATACATGTTAGCCTTAAGGATCTTGATGAGAATTATCCATATCCATAAAAAAAATCCATATAAACTTTCTTCTCATGAACTTTTTCTGTTAAATCAGAGACCATAAAACATTTTTTAAACTGGTCAGCGATGACTTGTTGTCACCTTGTGGTACATGTAACACACTGAAGGGTTAATTATGTCCCAAACTGTATGCCTGTGCTGCTGTACTGTGCCTTGTGGTGTTTCTGACTGTATGACTTTGTTTTGTACTGTCGAATAAAGTCTAATTAATTAAATTGTTACATTTAAAATGTCCCTCTCTGTTTTGCCCTTTTCTTTCTTTTATTTTGTGAGTAAATTACAACTCTCTGTGCCACTTTTTCCCTTCCTCTCTGGCACTGCTGTGGTTTTAGAGAAGGTCAGACAGGGACACATATAAAACATTAATCCAACGAGACTAAATGACCACTCGTGTTTTCTCCTGGAGAGTACATTTCATCTTACCTTGCACGGCAGCTGGATTCTCGCAATGTCACATAATAATGTGAAAATCGCGGTATCACATATCACATGAAAATCCATCTTGTCAGGTTTCAAGTAATGCGTTTGTGTCCGGCAAGCCAGATCATGGACCAATCAGTGTCATGTGAGGAGCTATTGGCAGCTACGGGCGTGGCTTAAAGGTGTGTGACGACACAGAGATGCGACTGTTTGTTCTAAACAACAATGGCTCCTGAAGAGTTTAGCATGGATACTGCAATAGCATCAGTTATATCAGAACTGGAGAGTATTTCTTCATTGAAAGAAGAGCAAAAAACGGCATTGAAGGCTTTTCTCGATGGAAAAGATCTTTTCGCTCTTCTCCCGACTGGCTTCGGCAACAGTTTGATTGACAGATAGTTCATCCAATCACCTGCCAATTCCTTTTTTTTTTTTTAAAGTTCCTGTCCTTTTCCAAACAGTTTCTTATGACGACTTCTCAAATGGTTCTGAGCACAAACCATCTGGCGGGTCAGGTTACATTTCATCACTATTCTAACATTTTGGCGATTATGAGAAGCTCGTTTCCCTAATGGAAACAAATCTGAGATTTGTTAGTTAAAAATGCATTTAACATTTTAACTGCCCATTCATACACAATGGTAGAGGTAGAGCGGGTCGTCCACCAATCTGGAGATCGCCGGTTCGATCCCCGGCTCCTCCGGTCACATGTCAAAGTGTCCTTGAGCAAGAAACTTATCCTAATGCGAAGTGCCATCGGTGTGTGAATCAGTATTTAGATTAGATCCTCATGGGCAGGTTTGCACCTTGCATGGCAGTGTATAATGTGTGTGTGTGAATGCTGACATGTAGTGTAGAGTGCTTTGAGTGGTCGGAAGACTAGAAAAGCGCTATATAAATGCAAGTCCATTTACCATACACAAACGTTTTCCCCCAGTTACTGAATGACATAGGGCCTACTTCATTCTACCACTGTACTTACACAATTAACAATCATCAGAGTTGTAAAATTCATGCTACAACATGTTCCGTTCAATAGAAGCTGTAAAAAATATACTCACCGTCTTTAACGCTCTTCATCACTTGCAATGTGAAAAATATATACAGATTAATGGTCCATCATATCGTGTTCAATATTCCAAAATGAGAGATTGGTCGTGTAACCTCCAAACAGATCTATATACATGTCTTCCATCCAAGCAGAGAAATCACACATAGGGAAACATGAGGACAGTCCTAATGGAGTGAAGAGTACCTATAATTGTTGTGAGCTTTTTTGAGATTGGTCAGCATGACCCTGAATCAACAGTGTTCATTACAGTAACCAGAGAGTCAAAACACACTGTCTCAGGGACAATCGGCACAGATAGAGGACCCGATATCCACAGCAGACAACATTTGGGGATAATTACTGTCTAAAAAGCTTTCGGATATATTGACATCTGTTCTAATCAGCGTGTGGCCTGACAATCATTCTTGAGTTTTTTTGTGAGGTTCATACACTATTGACCTTTTGCAAAAGGAACCAGTCATATTTATTTTTGGGAGGACAATCGAGCCTCCTGTTGTGCGTGTAGGTGTAGTGTCCTATAATTGTCTTGCTCAGTAGCTACTTATTATAGCTTTTTTTATTGAACACTTAAAATAGGAAAAGACAGAAATAAATACTTTGTGGATGAACTGCGTCATCTTTGTCATTGCCCCCAATTTCATCCCCGACCAAGCGCAAAATCCCCCTGCACCATTTTGTCCGTGTGTGACCAGTGTTTGATTGATATGCTCACAGTATCCTAAAAACAGGCTGCAGCTGAAGAGGGAATTCTTACTGCAACAGATACACATATTTGTATTTAATTTATTAATGAGAGAGGTTTTAAATGTAAATATTCACTTTGTAATTGTTCTGTGTAATCCACAGTAATTACTCACTCAGCATGTCTCTAATGTTGGCACGCTACAGCTTCCGTAGAAGAGATCAGATGAGCTGAAAATTGCACATTAGCATTAAGATACATTCATAAATTCATATTGTTGTAATAGTAGAGACCTATTTGAATATATACAACTTACTCTAACTCCATTAACCTGTTAATGTAACCCATATCATTAACTATCTGTCATGCTTCTTACATTTTATATGACATTAAGGAGGTCCTTAATTAATCTAAATGTGTGTTTTTTTTTGTGATGCCACCTTTCCTCCATGTTGCCACTGGTAAAGGGCTCTGTCAGATGTTAGCTGTGTGGTTTTCCGAACGTTGTCAACCCAGGACAATTGCAAAGCAATTTTGGCCGAGCAAGGATCAGGTTTAAAAGGTGCCATTATCACATCCAATAAACAACAGCAATTATGTATAATTTCATGTCTTGCCACAGAAACTGAAAGGATATACACATGGAGAGGTGCAAGAAAATGGGATTTCCTTATTTAGAGGTGCACTGCACTATATGATATTGGGTTTGTCTGAACTTTGGTCAGGTTTCCATTCAAATGTAGTGCAAATTTTAACAGAATTTTCATAAAGTTAGGAAAAGAAAATGCAAATGTATGCGTTTCTTTGCAGATATTAGGAGTTGGAGATAAGCAGTAAGTGGCGTTAATTCTCCAGTCAGGCGCCATGATATTATCGCAGAAGAAGAGGGTGTAACGAGATGACGTAATTAAAAGAGCAGTCTCCTCATTGGTGCACACAGATACGATGTTTTTCCTCTGCCGTCATTTTTCATCTTTCCAGTATAAAAGCTTCAGTGTGTTTAAGTCACATGTACATCATGAATAGATCGCCAAGTCTGTTTCTCGCATTTTCATTTTGTTGCTACACCAACCTTTTCACCTCATAATTTAGAATAGAATAGACTGTGCTTTTGGAGTTGTAACTTAACCTAAACTTTGGAACTCTCTCCCATTGAACTTAACATATGTAGACACGGAGGACACCTTTAAAAAGCAGCTCTAGACCCATTATTAAGACTTGCTTTTATTTACTTTCTCATTTAATCATAAACTTTGTTTTTAGCATGTTGCTTTATGTCTGCATTTCATGTCTGTTGCTCTGTCTTTTATGTATTCATTCATTTAATTATTTTTGTATTTTATTGTGAAGCATTTTGTTACGTCTGCTCTTGAAACTTATTTTCTCTCTACTGTAGGTACTGTAAACTTAGATAAGCATGCCATTTGAGACAGTACAGCAAGAGAGCTCCAAAATGTAATTTTAACATCATGAAATTGCATTTGATCTGAGTTGTGCTTTATTTGGAATTTTCACAAAATGTGTGCATGTGTGTGTGTACTTGTGAGAACCAATTTTAGACCTTAAAAGTGAGGACATTTTTGGAAAGTGAGGACATTTTGCCTGGTCCTCACCTTCGGACAGTCTTTCAAAGTTCCATTTGAGGGTGCAGACTTGGCTTTATGCTCCAGGTTAGTTTAGGGTAAGGGACAGGGTCAGGCATTTAGTTGCGATGAATGAGGTTAGGGTAAGGGGCTCGTAGGGAATGCATAATGTCAATGAGGGTCCTCACAAGTATTGAAGTACAGGATTGTGTGTGTTGCCCCAATGTAAGGCTTGTTTTTTGTTGTACACTGCCCTCTAGTGACAATATGCCTGCACTACACATCACTCCTTTAGAATAGTTTTGCAGTCACCATCCCATCATAACAGTCAACAAGTTCATGCAATACTCCAGATGGCTGAGTCCAAATGAGAACCATCTTTGGCTTATCTTTGCCAAAGATGAGAATGTTTGTCAAGCTGCTGGGTAATAATCAAAGTTCAATCAAGTCAGGAACTGTAAACAAATCCTAACATACATCCTTCATTTCTCTTTGACTGAGGGGGTTTTGAAAATCCCTATGCAAAAACATAATATCTAAAACTGCATTCAATTACACTTACACACCAAAAACTGACAATAACCTGACATTTTCAGATGAAATTTCATTTCATTCTTACCGTACAATATCATTTTGTGCAATTTTGTTAATAGTCTGTTTATTGTCAATACTGTATATACTACTCCTATTTTTATACTTCCTTCTATTTAAATGGTTCATATTTTGTTACACTTTGTTTAGCTCTTTTTTTTACTGTGTTAGCTGATGCATCTTGTTTTTTGCACTATCCCCTTTGCTGCTGTATACTGCAAATTTCCCCACTGCGAGACTAATAAAGGAATATCTTATCTTATCTTATCTTATTCATTAAGCACTAAATACCAAAAGTCCAACAGAAAACACAACAGATACAATTAAATCGAATTCCTAAAAAGGATGCAGAAGCAAACTACTCGTCCAAAGCAATCTTAAAGCCTCTTTAGTATTACAAGAGAAATTATAATTCCATAATTGTAGTGCCTTTATATAACATAACTGATCTACCTTGAACCTACATGATTTACATGTCAACCTCTGCCACCCCATGTTTCAACCACTCTGTACAAAGAGACTAAAAATACAAAATATACCCTGAGCCTCATCAACAGTATCTCGCGCATCATAAATCCAGTATTACATTTCTGTTGGCCATCTCTTAACTTCTTGTAGTGTCTTTAAGCTAACTCCTTCTAAACTTTTACATATTGGTGCCAATTTGCTGTTTGTATATATGTCTAATATGCAAGCATATATCAACTTTTCAGTATAATTTATCTGCAGCTACTCCCCTGCTGAACACTTTTTCTAATTCTAGCACACTATTATAAAACAGCACCATCATGTGTTCTCAAGAGAGAATGGCATCTAAAGAAGTTGAACTACAGGTGGTGCAGCTGTACAATGTAGGTGACTCTATTGCTGCTGACAGAGCTACTGTAGGTTACAACAAGCCAGATGATTAGAGTACATCCTGTATATTATATTACTACATCTACTGACTGGCCTTTATTGTTGGCTCCCTCACCCAACACGTCCCAATAGAGCAGTAATTTTGCTGCTGATAAAAGAGGTCATGAGGACAATAAGATGAAGGAGGAGCTGGAAAGAAGTAAAAAGAGATTTTGTTAAACTGGTAGCTTTGCCACAACTATTATATGGTGCATGTTTGAATAAATATATCATATTTCATGGGGAAATATTCACATATCCTCCTGGGAGCCGAGTTAAAAAAAGTCTTTTCCAATTACTTTTTTGTGATTTCCTTCCTATTTAGGGTTAAAAGAAAATCTTAACAATTTAGGCTTGTTGAACTTTATTTTTATTGTCCACTGTAGTGGACTACAGGACTATTTCAGTGTGAAAAGACTAAAAAAATGAACAGGTAGAGTGATATTAAACCAAGAATACATTCAAATTGCGTAAAAAAAAACAAAACATGCCATATCACTGGAAAGACTAGGATGTCCTCTTTACAATACACCAGGGGTTGATAGAGTAAAGTCAAAAGAGTAAAAGGATATGCATGTGGACAAAATGTCCACTACAGAGGACACATGTCAATGGGCTGGGTCTCAGGAGGATATATTTACACTGGTGAACTTGGATAAACAATAACTAATTAATCCATATGTTTATATTATGAATAGGCCTACATTTGGCTTTTTAATTGCTGTGACAGGAAGAGGTGCCACTTGACAATAAATGTGCAAAAAAAAGGACATAGAGTTCTGATCTCCTTGTTGTTACGCAACACAATTATAGTACACAGAACAAACATGTTTTCTGTACCACTTTGTGGGATGTCACCGCCGGGTGTCCAATTGGTCTCTTGATGCCCAATTAACTTTCTCACATGTCTTGTTGGAGAGTTTTTACAGCCTTCAAGTCCTACAAATGTTTCCACTTTTCATTCCCTCTGCTCACAGAGCTCGTCTTTGCATCTTTAATTATGTTTCCTATACGAACTGGCAGTTTGCATATTATAAAATACTACTGTGTACGCTGTTAAGAATTTCCCAGTAAAATAACAGTAAAGAACTGGCAGCAGGGTTGCCTTTATGTTACTGTAAAATTCACATTATTATACTGTCGCTGAAATTTACAGCTTTGTACTGTTAATGAAAAATACAGTTTGAACTGTTTTTTTTTTTTATTAATTTCAGAGTATTTTACAGTTAATTTACTGTTTAAAGATACATTATATAGCTGTTTTTCCACCTTTCTTTTACATTATCTTACTGAATTGTTTTAATGCACTATTTAGGTTGCATTTTTTACATCCATTTTAATAAACATTATTTTTTGCCTAGGTGAATAGAGTTAGCAGGTTACAGACATAGGAATAGTCACACTAAATACAATTAAAGGCACTTGCTAGGAAAAAGGTGTGCAGATCAGGTCCCAGAATTAAAACAAATACTGCATGAAACTGTTACTGATGATCCTTTAGGCAGTTGATCAGCAGTGAAGTGCTGTTTTTTAAGAATACATTATAGTTCAGTTAAAAAACGACCCATGAGCGAAATTTAACAGGTTTTCTTTTGTGTTAACAGTAAAACACTGTTTTTTTTTTTTTTTTTAGCAATAACAGGTTAATACTGTTGAAATCCTGCTGTAAATTAACAGCAATTGTTTACAGTGCATCTTTGATTATGTTTCCTATACGAACTGGCAGTTTGCTTATAATAAAATCTATTTCTCATCAGTTAATCAGTTGACTGACTCCTGTTGATTATGGCTGTGTGCGTGAGGTCTCTGGTAATGAGTGAGAGAACAGCGTGCGTGTTCCCATAGATACATCCCAACAGATGAGCTCCCATGATACCCAGCCTACAGCAGCGCTGAGAAACTACAGAGCGCCGTTTGGCTTTTTACCATCACCTGCTGCTGAGTAAAGCGGTGCGCACAAGAAGAAGCGGATATATGCGCTCTTTTCCTCTGCGCTTCTGCAAAACTTATATGATAGAGTTGACATTTATAACGTTAATTCCATGCATGTGCTCTTTGTTTTTATTCAGTAACCTCATTTAACCTGTGAGTGTAGCCTTTAACCCCCTAAAAACGCCTCCAACGCGTCCAAACTGCTGTCTGTCCTCATCGGAGACCTGCGTGCCGCGTTCAACTCTCAACATTTGGCCGGCATGGAGCAGCTCTAATGTCATTATAATGGCCTATAAGCTTTTGTCTCGCAGTTGGGATCAACCTGTTGTAAGTTTATTATAACAAAGATCTTTCTCTGTCTCTGTTGCGCGTCAGCCTGCTTCCTTTTTACGCACAACAATGAGCTCGGAGAAGCCCAACTTTCTGTCACAGCCCGTCGTGAAGAACATTTTCATGTACCGAAACGGCGACCCTTACTACGAGGCTCGTCGCATTGTGATCAACCAGAAGAGGGTGTCCAACTTTGAGACTTTGCTGAGAGAAGTGACCGGAGGGATTCAAGCTCCGTTTGGAGCGGTGAGGAACATCTACACACCCAGAGGAGGCCACAAGGTGGACTGCTTGGAGAGCCTGCAGAGCGGAGAGCAGTACGTCGCTGCTGGGAGGGAGAGGTTCAGGAAACTGGAGTGAGTAACTTTTGCCATATATATATATATATATATATATTTTTTTTTTATTGCAAGACAAAAGACGATACATTAACACAACAACAAGAGGACGACAAGAACAGTGAAGACAGGCCAGTTAGCACATTTCTGTGTGTGGGGTGGGGTCCATAGGGTGGACACATGGAGAGAGGAGAGGTTAATAAAAAAAAATGTATATACATATAAATACATACATGCATATATACATATACATAGACATACAGCATATACACAAATACATATTTAATAATGTTTTTTTTTATTTGCACATATATAAAATTTCACAAAATCCAGTCAATGAAAAAAAAAAAAGAAATGTGTCAGGAGAGGTCAAGAAGCCACAGGCTTATACAAATGACCCCCCCACCCCCAGTTTTTTGCAGAAAAAACCTAACCAAAGAGTGGAAAACAATCCAATAAAAACAATGAAAAACACACAAAAAACAGTACAGAAGAAAAGAAAATATATCTAAACATATCAAAAGATAATTAGACATCATTAATTAATAACTATGTTCAAATGGGTTTCTCACAGTGATATACACAAGTGCGTAAATACTGGTGTTTTTACATCCCAGGTTTAACCCACTTAGCAGAAGACTATTACCTGGAAGACATGCTGGTCAGTTGTAGGCTAATTACTGTTATTGGAGGTAATTAAAATCCACTGCACACATGTACTAACTGGGTTCTACAGTCAATGCTGTCATTCAGCCATTCAGTAATCGTTTTGGGTCCTGTTTTATATATATTTTTTAGCTTACATATATTGTTGTTGTTGTTGTTGTTGTTGTTGTGTCATTGTTTTATCTATTTTTTTTTATTTTCAAGCTGTGCCAAACTAATTGCCCCTAGAGGGATTAATAAAGTTGTTTGAATTGAATTGAATTGAATTGAATTGTCTCCATTTGTACTTTTAAAGTATGACTAGTAAGTCACTTTTGACATATTTATTTTATTTTTTTATTTTTATTTATTTTTTATTGCAAGACAAAAGACAATATATTAACACACGACAAGGACGACAAGAACAGTGAAGACTGGCCAGTTAGCGTGTGTGTGTGTGTGTGTGTGTGTGTGTGTGTGTGTGTGTGTGTGTGTGTGTGTGTGTGTGTGTGTGTGTGCGTGCGTGCGTGCGTGCGTGCATGTGTGTGTGTGTGCGTGCGTGCGTGTGTGTGTGTGTGTGTGTTTGTTTGACTATAGTGTGATAGAATTTTCTATTAATTCCTCTCTCCTTGGTGGGGAGGTCAGAGTGTCTCTTAGAGTGTCCCTCTGTTGACATTATTGGGTTGGAGTCCTGTCTAAGGGAGCCACTGTTATCTGTACAGCTGTGTCTGTAGTAGGGACCATAGAGCCAGTTGCTGGGGCAACCAGGGTCAGAGATGCCAGAGGAACCGAGTTATAGTCAAACATGATGAGGGTAAAACACTGAACACCAGGGAGGAAGGGCAGAGTTGTGAGGCCTTCACGTTCAGAGAGCACCTCAATGGTGGAGACCTGACAATTGCTCCTTGATCAAGCTTCGATAAACCTTCTGTGTAAGACATCAACAGCTCCGGGGGCATCTTCCTTCCTATTGAGTTAACTTGTGTATCAGAAATTCCACCACAACTAGTAAGACTCTTAAAAGTTTATGTGACTCAACAGTTTTTTGCCCCCGTGCTGAGTCATAGCATGAGGCAGATGAGATCAACACTCCAGCTCCTCCAGTGTGCTCTGCTACAGGGCCTAAAAATAAGTGGACTTATACTGCAGTTAATGAGATTTGTGCAGCGAGTTATTCATAGGATGTAGTGGTGAAGCAGCTAAGTGGGAAGTTATTCTGGAGCACATGATGACGTTTGTGTACTGTCACTATGCTCCTTGACATTTTTTTAAATACCAGGGAAAGATTTTGGGTACTGTATCTGCTGCAGAACATAACGCACTTGCAGATAGTCATCATCCTGTTGTCCCCACTCACTGCTGCATCATACCACACTGTTGCTTCCATACCCAGAGGAATCAGATCTAATTCTAAGAGATGATGAATACATGAATGATTCACCAACTACCCATTTCCTTGCAGTAAAGTTTGTTTGTACTTATTATGCACAATGTGAAGCTACAAACTCTGCTTTAATGGACTAGTGCCTCACATATGTTGCATCTGGTCTAAAAGAGTTAAGAGGTATAGATATTACTTTTACCTGTTTTATGGTAGCACAGCTAGCAGCAAAGAAAGCATTCACATCCATCATCCATGGAATACAATAATATGTCTTATAGCCTGTGAATTACAGACTACCTTTGTTAAATATCAGTGTGTTTAGTATGATTAAATCAGGCTAACGTGACCTTATGTTTTGTCTGTAGTTACCTACAGATTGGCTCGAGAAGGAAGAGGATGATGCAGACTCTTCCAATGCAGGTAAATTCTGGGGTGTGGATTTATTGATTTGGGGGCCCCAGGCAAACAGCAAACATTGTCTATAGCTTTACTTTTCACCCTCTCTAACTGGGAATGTTGGTATTGGCAATGGTAGAAGTAATCCTGTTTTCTGAAGTAAAACTATTAGCTGTTAATAGTAAAACTGTTAATATGGCACAGTAAAAGCCCTGCATTCAAATGATTACTTCAAGTGAAGAGTGAAAGAGAGGTATTATCAGCACAATGAACTTCAATTTATTAATTTATGTCTGTTCAAGTTGGAGCTTTCAATTCCAATATAATGCTGGATACTTTACTGAAAAATAATATATTTCAATTGTTATATTTGTGAGTAAAATCTGAATCTGCAACGTAACATTTCTCTGTCAGGTAAATGTAGTACTTCGATGTTTTCCTCTGAAGTAAGTAGTATATGAGATGCATATTTTTAAGTGCTTCAGGGGCCTTTTGTAAATTGTTTTGGGATATAATGAGACAGAATAGTAACATGATTCAATATTTGTTCATATCTAAACATCATAATAAATCTATATCTGTTTGGGGCCCTTTTAGTTGCGGGTCCCAGGCAGTTGGCCATATTGCCTAACAGTAAAGTCTGCCCCTGAGTGCTCCTAAAGTATGCACGCCTTCTTTCATTTTATCAGAAAGTCATTCGCGTGTCAAGTAAGTCAAGAAAGGTAAGTCCTTGTTAAATTTAAAAGTAAAGTAGTGCAGTAGCTGTAGCGAATAGCAGTGTGTTCACATATTTCCTTGCATTTTTGTGTAATAGGAGAGATATGTAATAGAAAAGTACTTGTTAACACCTGGAATTCCCAATCTGTATAATCTTTGACATCATAAAAACCCAATCTGCAGAGATGGAACCTGTTTACATAATTTACATGGTCCTGTCAAAAACCCAGACAGTCTTGGGGTGCTGTAAATCCCCACATGCTCTTGCCAGAGAAGATCCTCAAGTTCCACTCCACCTCCTGGTCCTTTAGTTTTAGCAGGAAGAAGCACTCACTTGCTAACTCAATCACGCACTTTGGACTGGACAGCATCTTAACAGCGAGCCAATGAAATCCAGTACGAGTATCCAGTACGGAAAGAATAAATATCTTAATCATAAACGCATTGTTTAAATTGCTTTTACGTTATCGTATTATATTTTGTTACAGAGATTAATGGAAGCCTTCACCGGCTATGTTTTCGAGGCATGGTTTCAGTTACAACATCCTTACTCGATCCAATTTTTCAACATTTGAACCTACCAGTAAATGCAAGATACATGAGGATTTGATGAGGTGTAAAGGTTTTAGAAAGATCATTTAAGCAAGGTGTTATGTTTAGCATTCCCCCCCTATTGTTCTCTGTGAAGAATCACTTTGTTGTTGTCTCAATGGCCATGCATTATTGATTTATGGATCATAATCATCCCTCCTTTCAATGCATCTTTAATCACCAACTGTGAAGTCACAGCCAAAACGAGAGCAGCTTAAAACCAAGTTCACCGGTGTTTTGTTTCTGTTTTGAGAGTCAACCGTAGGTCCTCTTTCCAAATAAGTTATTTTTTTCTTATAATGAAATTTATTCTAGCCCTATTAATCCATTCATGGTGTTATGAGGGCCGCATGGCAAAAAACAAATGGGTGCAAAAGTTTGAAATGCTGATTTTGGACAGAGAAAACACGATTCTAGACAGAGAAAACAATGGTGACATTGAAACACAAGGTCTTTGTGAGGTTACTCTGTACTACAAGTGTGCTGCCCGTTTTTCTCTTTGACTTTAACCTTTGTCTCTAGCCACATACTGTACAGCGTTGGTTGATGTGTGCCCTGCCTCTCTCCACTGTTACATGTTAATCATACAAAGTGAATCTGTGGTCTTGATTTTGTCTTATCGCACGCCACTATGAGCTCATTCATCACAGATAACCTCAAGGGCTTGTTGTTGCTGCTGTGATTGCGTGGCGAGCGTAAACGGAGCCAATTTAGTTTACAAGGACCCCGCTTCCCCCCCTTCACTACCCCACTTAACCTGCCTGATTGTGTCGATTAATGATGAGGAGAACTCTTAGCCGGCCGGATGATTGGCAAGTTTGTTTCTTGTCCTTATTGATTTTGGAGCATTATAGGAAGGACTAATTATAGGAAGGTTACTGTTTCTGATGAACCATGTGGCTTATAATGACCCCAGCTTCAGTTTTCTTTGCTCATACTAGATCTTCTATTGCTCTTCTATTCCATTTTACTTTGAAATGTGCTTCTTTGTTGCTCTATGTTTGATTAGGTGGGCTTGAGAGGACCCACTTCTAGCAGTGCTCAAACCGGCTGGTTCCAGTAAACAGTGATGTTGGTAGATTAATGGAGAGTTTAAGTGAGATGAGAATCATAGTGATTTCTACCACTAGTCAAGATGTAGTACCTTGTTATACACACAACTTCCATTATAAATCAGCACTGACTTTACTTATTTTATTTAGCTGCATCTAGCATCTGCGCTCTCTAGATGGAATCTACACTGTAAAAAAAAAAAAAACACTTTTTTTACAGTTTTATTCAAGAGATTTTACATTTTTTTGTCTGTATTTTAAAATGACAGAAAAAAAAATAAAAATGACATGTTTCATTTGTGATTTATATGTAAATGGTCTTAGATTTACAGTATTTTTGTAATCACATAATCACAATCGTAATTATCTGTATTTAAGCTTTTCTTGATCATTTTTAAAGATAATTATTCTGTTTTTTAGAGGTTTATGACTCTATTTGAACAATTCTTTTATGTTAGAAGAAAAGGATTTTAATGGAATTCAAAAAATATTTCTTGTAAAAATACAGATTTTTTTGCAAAACATCTGAGTTAATGTAAATTTGGTCTTTTGCAACGTAAAATTACATGTGTCATTTGTGATTTATATGTAAATGGTCTTAGATTTACAGTATATGACTATTCTAATAATAAATTGATGTTAAAAGTAAAATACTTCTTGTAAAATTACAGTAATAAAGGCTAATTATATAAAGATTTTAGATAAAGGTTTTTTTTTACAGTTTGTTAATGTTAATTAACGGACAGTATTTTTCCGTTTTTTAACAGACATTTTCTGGCGCCCCTGCTGCCGGAAAATTTCCGTTATTTTACACTTTTTTTTTTTTTTACAGTGTAGTGGGTGTGAGATAGGGCTGTCCCGAATGCCATTTTTTGGGCTTCAAAGCTTTGGTGAGAAATATTCGAAGGTATTCGAAGATTTGTGGTACAACACAGAAGGCTGACATGTCCTTCTGTCTGTCTGTCTCCATCTCCCCTGTTTCAGTGCCCGGGACAGAGTCGCACTACTGTACACAAACACTTCTACACACAACAAACAGCGATATCCGTCTGAGAATAATAATAATAATTCATGTTGAATATAACTAATGTTGTAGAATTATTCCTTATTTCATGGGCTATTTTGGGATTTATACTTTATTATTACATACTTACTTACTGATTCGGAGGTCGATTACCATGGCAATGGTCGAAGCTTCGAAGCATTTGGTCAGCCTTATTATGAGAAGTGTATGAGCAGCATTGAAAGTAAATGGTATTTCCTCTGTCTGGGTTTCCTGTTAAAGGTACATGCTTATAGCATTAATAGTACAAAGTGATGCTTTTTGCCAAACATAATGTGTACATAGACACTAAAATGAGCCGAGTGAACATTTCCTGCTGTACAATAAAATATCATGTGCTTATAAAAATCATTGTCGATAGAAAAACAAATCTAGTTCTTCTAATGGCTCCCTAGTGAGTGATCCATGCCTCGTCTTGCTCGTTTCTGTTTGTTCCTGGCTTGGACTGGTTACTAGCTATGTGGTTTACACTGCAGTAGTCTCTATGGTTTGCAGTACACATAGGGGAAGTGCAATTGCATTTTTATTTAAAAAGCAGCATTGATTCTTTTGGCAATTATGTAAATTGAAATGCATTTTATCAATTCTGTGTTAAGAACCTCACTATAGCATTTTATGCATTGTTACTGGTATATATCTCTGAATGTGTCTCACAAGTTTGTGAATTCTACTTCTGGTCTCTGTTGCCAGGGTGCACTCACAAGCCCCCAGGAGACCTTTAATATACCTCCTTCCTTATCTCTCTCTCTCTCTCTCTCAGAGGATCCGAATGTTAGTCTTAGAGTCACAGTGGGTTACTGGGCGTTATGGTACAGGACCTGCAGTGCTCACTCTTTGCAACCTCACAACCCCAAAGGATTACAGAGGGCTCATTCTTTTGCTGTCACAGAGATGAGAGACAGATTATTTTAGTGTGCACAATAGCTCTTTCTCATTGCCATCAGGGGTAAAAAGCTTTCGATGTTACACAATCTTGTTTATTTGTCCCATGCACTGAAATCTCTCACAGTAATAGAAGAAAAAATTGGATGGATTTTTAAATTAATACACATATTATTGTCTATGCTACATCCAACTGTTGTCACTCTCACCAGTTCTGATTCTCCAAGCAGCTCTGGCTCTAGAGGACATATAGTATTAACCCTGTTTACTGCTCTGACATGGGTGGCTATATTAAGGAGCTTAAATGTTGTCCTTACCAACTCAATATTGACCCCAGTGTTAACGCTGGTCTCTAAAGCAAAAAAGTCCCTAAAGTTTTGCACAGGACTGTTGTTCTGAGTCTCTACTAGGAAAAAAAGAGCTATCTTTAAATCCCAACTAGACACCCTGTTATATGTCATATAGAGTGAATGAGCCAAGCCTTTTTTCCATGTACTTTTAGCTTCATTGTCCATACCAGATGTGTCTGTGTGCCAGATCATCTTTAATGATCTCTGAGCTGCTGTTTGTTTGACACATCTTTCATTCCTCTTTTCCAGGCCAAACCACTGCCACCGAATCGAATCCTTGTGTCAGCTCGATTCCTGAAACCCATCAAGGAGCCTTGTACAATATTGTAAGTTCAATTTCCCTTGTGTCACATTAAAGGTGCTGTATACAATATCTAGAACATCAATATAGCAGCCAACAACTATTTGCTATTTAGAGATATAGTGGGTAGTGTCTACCTGAGCAGAGAATGAAGTCACTCTCCCTCTGCGTGTGTTGTAATCAGAGCTTCTCCATGCTTTGTTGACATAGCCGGGCCAGCCGTGCGTGTTTCTAGTGCATCTTCGTGGATGTGAGCGTGCCCCAATGGTTAGCTCACTGGCCGCCACTCTGCAGTACTCTTACATAGTGGTTACAGCTGAAAACGCCATCTTGACCGACGGCACCATTGCGGAAGAGTAGCACCCACCCTCCGGTCCCTCCCTCGCGTAAACACTATTAGCTCTGTCAGCGGTGATGCCATGTTAGTGCTGTTAGCACCTAACCCTAACCCTAACTGATTCACTTATGAATTTGTATTTGTTTTTCCGTTAATTCCATGATATACTGTATGTGGTCATGTCTAGAAGGTAACCCACAAATTGTGAAATCTGATCTGAAATCTGCACAAACTTGAAAAAACTCTCATGAGACTTACTGCCCGATGATCTATCCTAACCTTAATCATCTTGCAAAAGTTTCCCCAACTTGCGGGTTACCTTCTAGACAACCATGATATGTATGTAACACTCAGCCTTGATTTTGACTGTTTACCCAAGTGGCAGATAATGTCATAGACTGCTGATTCCTGAACTCATAGGATACACTTGACAATGGAAGCCAGTCTTTGTCAGCGTTTTGCTTTAACCATGTGTATTTTATTTTCTTAGTGTGGTAGCAAATGGCGATGTGTTGAACCCTGCCATGAGGCTGTTGGTCCACCAGAGGATGCTCGGCCAGTTTGACAAAATACTAGAGATGATCACAGAGAGGATGGGCATGAAAGTCATGGGAGGTGTCCGAAGGTAGAGCAAAAAAAAAAAAAATACTCACACTTAACATATGGACTGTATTTTTTTCCTTACAATATTATAGAATTCCTGTCTTTACTTGTTAACAAAATAACTCAAGAGCAATACATGACAGGAGTTTAAGACTTACACCACATGTTCTTCCATTATATCAGATGACCTTTTCAGATTTCTAGCGCTTTGCTGTATAAATTTGCATAATGAAAAAAGAAACAGATTTTTTCTTTAAACTGCTTCAAGTCCTTTATGTTAACATGGACATGTTTGAATATCTTTGCTGTTGTGCAAAATAAACGCAGTATGTTGACACACAAAAACAATATGTGCTTGTTAATATTTTAACTGTCTTAAAGGTCCCATATTATAAAAAAGTGAGATTTTCATGTTTTTTTATTATAAAGCAGGCTTAAGTCCTATATAAATACTGTGGAAGTATCAAAATACTCAATCCACAGGGAAATACACACAGTCCGTGTTCAGAAACTGTGCATTTGAAACAAGCTGTCAGGATTTCTGTCCATTCGTGATGTCACAAATATACAATATTTAGACCCTTGACACAATTTTAAATGTAAACATTCTAAATGTGTCCCAGTTTATTCCTGGTTGCAGTGTATGTGAATGTCATCAGCTTACAGGAAGTACAGATAGACCCAAACTGTTGCCTAGCAATGCAATTCTGTTGCAATTCCGTCAAAATGTACTAAAACGGAGTGTTTCAGACATAGGGTAAATACAGGTATATTCAGGCCGACAGTATGAGCAAAATAAAGTTTTTTTTTAACATTGCAGCATGTAAACATGTTCTAGTAGAAACACAAAATACAAGTATGAACCTGAAAATGAACATAATATGGGACCGTTAATAAATGGCCACATGCTGATTATGGGAGGATATTCTGCAACTGAAATGTGACAAACTGGTACAAAAACATGATGGAACCTGTGGGGCTTGTGTCTCTTGTCCAGTCTCTACACCTATGAAGGCCACCAGGTGACTGATGGGAATCATCTGGAGAGCGGTCAGCTGTATGTGGCTGTGGGGAGAGAAAGGTTTAAAAAGCTGCCCTACAGTGATCTTCTCTTCACCAAACCCAGAGGGACAAGGAGGGTCAATGGGTGAGCACTGCACTATAGAAAATATACTAGCATGTTGTCAGACACACATCTGTCAACTTTAACTCCCCACACAACATCTCTGAATGTCCTTGAACACTCCTTAAACAGTTACTTTATATTAATCTTAAGTTATTCAGTTAGCATCAACATTGACCAATGAGACACATTATTAGTATCCATCAGTATGTAGATTCCTGAGTCCTCTGTGGACAGTTGTGGAAATTTCAAAATGGAATACTATGGTTACCAGGGATGGTTCTTGGAGACGGTTCAGTTTGTGTTTGTCTGTGTTCCAGCGTGGCAACTAATTACTCCTCCAGGGCTAATATCTGCCTTCCAATCTCCTGAAACCTACATCCCTTAGCTCCAAATATTATTTTACTCACTGGATGTGAATAAAAAGTGTTGCCTACTCAATGTTTGAATACTTTTTATACTATAGAAATTAACAAAATCAGGAATGCATAATGTTTACCATTTCACATGCACATACACAAAGCTACACCCTATTTAACAGGCTTTTTTCATATTATATTAGGTATTTGTTAGATCGGAACATTACTTATTAATCAAATATCAATCAGTACAGCATTTAAACCTCCATTTTTTTTCATTTTCAGATTAACTTTAGTTATAGTGTGGTTTACGAAATTACATGGTTCATTTCAGATGTCGAGTTCATAAATTGGTGTTCTAAGGAAAGCTTCATATCATGTATTTCTGTTAATATTGTGTCTGTTTTGTTCACAGAACGAAAGCTTACTCTCTCCCACCTATCTACAGATTCTCCAAGCAAAATGGAAACGTAAGAATTACACTTTCGCATTTTGATTATTTAGTTTTGTTTCAAATTGGAAATAAGAAATTCAACATTTTCATAGCAGGCGTACCGTTTGTTGCTGAAATAAACCGACTGGCATTGAAATAATTAGCACAGGATTGTTAGACATACAAAGAATAGAGGAAAGTATTAGCTTTTCTGTATGATTTAGTTGCTTTACATGTCAAATGTTAAAACTCAGCCTAGTTCAAGGGTGTATTATTTGGCTTTATTGTTTGAATACTTAGTTAACACAGTTCTCATTCTCCAGCCCTTATAATATTACTATTGTAATACAATAAATGCTGAAAGTAAAACTGTAAGCAGTCATACCAGGACATGAACTTTAGATAAACAGAAGCAGCTAATATAGATATCCCATTGTTTTTATGTACTTTTAGTTTCCCAACAACCGACCAGACCTTTCTTTCCTCCAGAGTAAGTCTGTGGTCCGATGCAGTGACAGTGGAGACGGAGACTCCAAGGCCTCTCCTCCAAGCCACAATGGCAGCAGCAAGGATCACCTGTCCTCCATCGTCAGAGAAATCTCTCAGGCCAGACTCATGTCCTTCAGGAAGAAGAGGAGTGGACAAAGCATGACCCTCGGCATCGCTGACAATGGTAAATGCAGAAACAAATAGAGCAGTATGGATACGAATACCATAATATAATATACATGCTAATGCAAAACAGGTCCAGCAAATACAATGTGGCGGTGGCTTTGGAGCTCAACAGCACCACATTCAAAATCACAAGATAGGACTGTAGCTCTTATAAGTCTGTTGAGTCTGTTTTTTTTCTTGGGATATTTGTTGAATAATGCAGTGAAGAGAAAAAAAGCAGCAGTATTGTATTTCTGTAACAAGTAATTGATTTAATATTAACAATACAGTTATAATCAACAATAGTAATAATGATTACTTCTTGCAGCTCTTGTCACTTACCACACATAAGGATATATAATAATTGTGATGTCATTTTTTTTTTTCAAAAAAGGGGCCACCAAAGTAAAACAATTACAGTATCTGTTGTAATCTATTGTACTTTCCTAAGCATTCATCATCACTATTTGCTGTTAATCTTTGTCTGCATGCGCTATTTAAAACTGGAGTGTGGGACTCGCATTACATTCAAGCCCTTGCCAAATGAATTCACACAATGCCGATTAAGCCTATTGACGCGAGGGAAAGCTCTCTCTGTCTCGCAGTATACCGGAGATGTGGCGTCTGGTGTCTGCGGCCACTTTCCCTTGCTTGTGCACTGGAAGTGATGCATTTTATGTAAACCAGCCAGGGCTAAAGAGAGCAGGAAGGGTTTGGAGACCATAGCGGCGGAGCAGCAGGAAGTTATGGTGGAAAATCCTAAGAAGCGTCCAAGAAAAAAGTTCCAGTTCCAGACAGCATCTCAGCATTCAGGGGATTAAAGTCTAACGGTGCATTTCCACCATGACCCGGTGACGGAGGGCGTCCATAAATTTTTTCCATTAATTTTCTATGGAAAGCAGGAGAAGCAGTCGCCCAGTACATGGTGGGAGTGTTGCGACAAGTTGAAAGTTGAAAAATCTCAACTTTATGCAAATGAGTTTGTCTAGCGTCCGGCTCACGAAACTTAGACCAAGCTGTCAAACTAGGCAATCTAGTTCTAAAGTGAAACGAGATTTAGCAGTGGCATAGTCTATTTCCCGCTTAAAACGTTTTCAGAAGTAAATTTTGGGGGATTGTTTAGACCGAATCACAGAAAGTTTACGGGCAAGCCGCTATGTTATTTTCCTGTTTGAAACAGCAAGCAGAGAACAAGCGCATTCTACGATAGAGTACGTCACCGCTTGAACAGCCAGTTGAGTGGAGCAGCGCGTTTTATAGTGTCCTCGCCAGACCTGGTGGACGTGTACCGTAAGAAAAGAAGCGATTGGCGGCGAGGGCATATGTCAAGGCCTACATCAAAAGCACCCGTTGACCGTGTTCGTGCAATTACTGTCACTGCCAGAGGGGGGAAACAAAAGTTCCACAGTGCAGGTTTATATTGGAAGAGAGTTTGTGTGTGTTTCTGTTTCTGAATCTCTGATAAAGTGAATACCCAAGTGGGTGTACTGTAAGCTTACGTGTGTGGTTACAAGTACTTGTGCAATCAAGAAGATGAGTGCCTGGCTTAAGGACACTTCTCACAAGAACGCCACAAACTATAAGTGCTACCTGGTCTTTTAATGTCTGTATGTCTGATTTATCTTTTCTCCCATAAATAATTGTAATGTGTGCACAAACAGGGCATGTATACAGTTATAGTTATATGACATACAGACACATGATGTAATGCATGGCCTTTGAAATCTTATGTAACCTGCTGCATTCTTAAATGCCCACATAGTGGCACTGTTGCTCTGCAAAAAAATATTTCAAGAAATATTGAAAGTAGGTCCAGCATGATGACATTAACTACTATTACAAGAAACACATTACGTCATCTTTTTGGGCATATGATCAGTTTATTATAACGTTTTTACTTTTGTGCTCATTGGCAGCTGGCACTCATCTGAACATTAAGATGTGTTGTTGCTCTGGGACAGATGTTTTCCATGAATGGTATATATGCATTGTATATTCATTGTAAGAGGGAATTTATGTTTTTTTTTCTCTCTTTTTAAAAAAAAACTTTTACAGTAAAAGGGATTTTGATTTTCTGCTGCTGACCTTATTATAACTCCTACTGCGGTACGAACCACCATCACGTCATCTTGTGGCTCATGATAGATGTTGCCTGTTTGCTCCTCTGGCAGGAGGGTTGACAGCAGAAGCCCAAAGGAGCGTGGAGAATTGTGTCCGTGGTTCAGGGGAGCTGGCATTTTGCATCAAAAGAGAGGCATGAGGAATGTGTGTGTGTGCGTGTGTCTTTGTCCGCATGTGCATTTGAAACCTGTAATGTCACCCTCAAAAGCCTCAGCGCATCAGATTGTGTGGCATGTTGTATTACAGGCAGAGAAAAGCATGTTGCATTATTGGTCCCCTTGGGTGACATTGAGCAAAGATTAAATTAACAGACAGACAGCTCGGAAAACAAGATCAGGCATTAGAAAAGATCGTTTGAATGGCTTGGCGAGCATATCACATTTTCATGCATCCTTCACTGTTTGACCTATAAAGTCTTTTCTTCTGATGCTGTCATGTTTACAAGAAACAATATTGCTTTTACTGGTCTGGCTCAGTAGGTAGGTGTTGTGCATGTAATGCACTCTGCATGGCTGTTAGTCTGTCTCTGTCCATGGTGCTGAACAGGCTTTTTGTAAGATACAGCAGGTTGACTCTTGTTGTTGATCTTCTCTCCCAAAGCAAATCAATTCTAAAATGATATTTGCACATTTGGCTTCTTTAAATTGGAGCACATATGATTTTTTTTTTTTTGTAAAACAGTCACTATATCCTGACAGTAGTGCATGAGAGAGGTAATCTGAAAAAAATAAATCATGTTCCTCTGTGCCCGCCGGTGTTCTCCAATGCTCCAAATGGCATCTGCAAGATTTCACAGACCGGAGGAAAACAACCAATCAGAGCTGAGCTGGAGCCTTGCCGTCTCTGAGCAGCTGTCAATCACTCGCGAACTCCGATCAAATGGTCAAACTAGGCAGCGCTGATCAAATATGAATCAATATTCTGTTACCGTAATGCCTATTTCTCACCTCAAATGTTATCAGAAACATCTTGTAGTGTACTGTTTAGCTGTAACATGAGAACGTTTGTGACCCCAGCTGCCTTGTTGAGATCAGTTGAGGAAATGCCAAGCACCGCCCACCAGCGGGAGCAAGCCTTTTCATTTAACAGTTAAGCAGTACACTACAAGATGTTTCTAGTTGAGGTGAGAAATAGGCATTACAGTAAAAGGTTATTATGGATTTTTTGCCAAATGATGCCAAAATCATTTTACCTACTGCCGGTTTAAAAGCAAAGAAAGAGCTGAAATCATAGTAGCACATTGGCTTACCAAGAACAAATTACTTCTGTACCCATTAGCTGCTAAGTTTAGTGTTGTTGTCATGTTTGTCCAGTTTCCCAGGGACACAGTGTTCATATCTCCATTTGTTTGTTTAGTGATTCACAGCAGCGCAGAGGTGTTTTCGGTGTTACCGTCCCATTGGGAAATCCTGCCCTGGCTGGGTATGAGGTAAACACATCACCAATCCGGTGCCAAAAGGAACACAGCCACAAAGTTGTCTGACTGGCAGCGGCTGTGGAAAGAACACGGCATGAAACCCACACTTCAGATCTCTGGTGCGCTGGAACATTGGAGTGAAAACAAAAGATTATTAGAAAGGTGTCATGTCAGTATCAATGTATTTGCAAGAGAGGGAGGGGTGAGGGAAAGATGGAGAGATGTAAGGCTTTGAAAACAAGCAAATGATAGAGAGAAAGAAAGAAAATGACAAATGAGACAGAGTGACCCCGTAACTTGAGATTCTCCCTCTGTTCGGTGCTGACTCTGTTGTGACAGGGAGGTTAGTTTTTGTGTGCGTCCATGTGTGTGTGCGCCAGTCCCCATTATTCACTGTCTATCAGCTGCTGGGAGCCAGACTGAGGATAACTCCAGCAGTTTCTGTCTGCGTGTATTGTAAAGCTCCTGACTTTTCTGCTTCATTAGAGTGAACACAGTGGCGAGTGACAGCAAAGACAAGGGGGAGGCGGTGCGACAAGTCATGCAGCAAAGGTCACGGAATGAATCTGAACCTAGTATAACAAAGACATTTGGCTTAAAAGACTTAACCAACAAGACGTGTTGCAAGCGTACACTTCAGCCAACGCAGTATGCGAGCCCTTTTAAATGGAATAGATTATCGGTCCAATGTGGCCAGTGATCAAAAACACATTCATGTTCAGGTTGCATATAACCAGTCAGCAGTTGTTGCTAACCTCAAAATAGAAACAGAATGTTTATCTGTTTCTTAAAGGGCCTGTGTGACCAGTTCAGTTAATGGCTCCCTTGAGAAGAGAGGAAAGAAGAAGTATAGCAGCAGGAATGGGAAAAGGAATGGGAAAAGAATAGAAGATAGTAGAGGCAGAAAAGGATGTGTTTTGGCAGGATGTAAAGAGAAGGGATGAGAAAAATAGAAGGTCAAAGAAGAGGGAATAAAAAAGTTGAGATGATGACGGGAGGAGGACATTAAGAGGAAGGAAAAGAAAGAGTACAGGTGGAATCAAATAGCGAGTATGGTGAATAGCCTGAGATGGTGTTGCACGTGCACTGAGTGGAGGAAGAAAGGCTGAGATATTGAAGGGTAGAGGGATGGGTGGGGTTTTGGATAATTGCCTTTCATTTAGATAATCTCTCCATTTAGAGTCATCAAAGCAGAATTTTACTTGCCTCGGCCCCTTGCTGGGGCCAAATTGCTGCTCTGAAAAATCAACAAAAGAGGCTTGCACTTCAAGACAGACAGACAGACAGACAGAAAGGTATGGACAAGAGGAGAGGGAGGGAAGGCAAAGAGAGAGGGGGAAATCACAATAAGAGGGGAAAGAGAAGGGCGTCTACTGATCATCTGGACCCTTACATTGGATATGCCTCTGTGTTTGCATTAGTGAGGGGACTTTCTGATTTGCAAAATTGTGTGTGCATGTTGTAATTCATTTGATCTAATTGAACAATGACTTCTGAGGCCAGTCGTGGCACAATGCAACCAAAAAAAAAATCAACATAAAACACAATTTTGTACCTTTATGCTTTTTCTTTTTTTGTGTTAGTAGTGGTTGCAGAGCTGCGCACACTGGAGTGATTATAGAGAGTTGGAATAATACCTCCATACTAAGGGCTAATGATACTGTGGATGTGGTGATTGACTTTTCTGAGGATTCCCTGGAGATTGTATGTGGTATTTCTACCTGAACTGTCTTTTAAATATTATGAAAAACAAGGTTATTTAATGGAAGAAAATTCTAGCTAAGCAAAATTGCTCTTTAAATTGCAAGGCAGTCGTGGAGCACAACGCTATAAATGACTGTGTGTGCCATGCAAGCTGCACAGTAGAAATGATTTACAGAGCTGTAAATTTAGTTTTCGCATGCTTTCATGGATTCATTATGCTATGAGAAATCTTTTGGAAGCTGTGGATGTCATGCAGTCAATGCAGCCTGAAATCATATGGTCCTCCAACCCATACAACCACATAAGGTGTTTGTTCCTGCCCTCTAATACAACCCACAGGATTGTTTCCTAAATTAGCGACCCTACCGGTGGCAAGAGATGAACTTTAGGTCCTCATACCTAAACTGTGAAATTACGCAGTTTTAGGTTTAGGCAACACAACTACTTGGTTACGTTTAGGTAAAGATCATGGTTTGGGTTAAATAAGTAGGTTGTTGCTTGACTTAAGTTACAAACAGTATATAACTTAACATCATGGATGTATAAAGAGAACTGGATACAGCGTTGGAGGCGGGCTCCTGGTCATTCCTATGAAAGTTGCTCAGTGGCGCATGAAGCCAAAATGGCTTGACTGCCGAGTGATAAAATTACCCGGATCATTCAGCAATCTTCCACATCTATGGACCCATAGCAGTCCAGCTGTGGTCTGGGACTCATTCACGTGAATGGTGGAAGGAATTGATGCATTTTACAACTTTTAGCACCTAATGATTTAAATTAGGACTATTTAAGTGTTCATACAGACAAGTTTATTTACCTTAAAAAAAAAATAGCCGCTGATTTACAGACGTCTCTTTCCCAATTTAAGTCTATGGGGAAAAGTCTTTTTGGGCCCAATGGCATCCCATGATCAATCCAGAAGTTGTAATTCCACGGTTTGGCCACTATACAAATGTGCTTCAAAATCCAGCGCTCTTCCTGGGGACTTGAAGTTAACCTACATTTCGTACATTAAGTCATGTTAACTTAACTCATGTAAGTTAAAATAACTCGAGAAGAATGGTGGCCTCCTGGGTCAAAATCCTGTGTTTGTGTGACCCATCCATCCACCTTGACCTCCTTACACGGACTTTATTGCGCTTAATACAACGTCATCTGACTTCTTCCTTTGCTCCCGTCATAACTTTTGCGTCCACTAGAGGTCACCACTAGATAATAAATGTAAATATGGGTCATAATAAGCTGCTTGTACAAAGGACTTATGGGGCTTATATATTTGGGGGGAGGACAGTCTATAAAAAACGACTGGCTAAAAAAAAATCTACAAGCAGTTCCAGTTAATAGTAGATTTTACACCAGCAAGAATTTGGAGACGCATGCCCTAAGGCCTTCACGCTATTTCACACACAAACCCACAGAGCATTTTAGTATGTCAATTGTGCAGTCTCAATATCTCAGTAAGGTTCATCTTGCCTTTTGTTTTGCACCTCTAAGTCTGGAGACTGAGAGAGTTCCAAACAGGTAACTCAGCTCGGGCTTCCATTGAAACCTCAAGGACATCTTATGTTCTGAGTAGCCTGCTGCCTCCTTTTGATGTGCAAGGCTGCATCTGTTAATGTAGCAGGAGCCAATTCAATTCATGCCACATAATGCATCCACATTATGTCCATTCCATTTTCCTTGAAGGGACTTTGATTTGAAGTCAAGGAAGTTTTAAGTTGAGGTATTTTTCAGAAAAACTCATTTTCAAAACTGAAAAAGGAAACATTCTTGGTAGTATTTGCAAGATGAATGTGAGAGGAATGAAGATTGCCGTATATGTGAGCGTGTCTGTGTGTTTATGCGTGCCTTTGCACATGCACAAGCCATCCAAGCCAGATCAACTTTCTGCCTCTGGTGTCATAAAATGTGATGCTGCCTCGGGGAATTAGCCCTGTTAGCATATGTATCTATAATGCCTGTCAGGGTGAAATAGGGTTCAAAACAGCATTTGGAGGCGCGAGACGTGTACACAAAGAGGCTGTGTGTCTGAAATCGTGTGCCTGTGTCGAAAAAAAAAGAGGCTCAGCAGCGAAGGATGAGAGATGGTAACATTTAAATGAAGTTTTTTTCCTTGCCAAGTTCTTAGAAAGTGTGGTTTGTGAGCACCGCGTTAAAAGTATTAATGTGTGCGTTATGTGCGTGACTGTTTTTATGCGCACACGCTCGCATGTCACATTTCAGACAACACGGTCATCCTTCCCAATCCCTTCCTTCATTCTTCCTCTCCTTTCATCTCTCCCTTTTCACTACAGCTGAAAAAGGTTCTTCGTGACCCTTTGATGCAGGATTACTGGATTAAAGTGCAGGGTAGCTGTACTAATCTGCCACATTAATCTGTTAACAAGTGTTTCAGCTGTGACATACAACAGTGGTGGCTGTGACACGTAGAGTATAGGGTTAGGGTAACGTGTGACACTTTCAATGACACAAATTTTCTTAATTTCTGTCACTTCTAATCTAGCCTGCTTTGCGTAGCTTTTTAGCATTTTTTTTTAGTAGACGCACATCTGGAGTAGCTGTGATAGGAACATCAGCATCTGCAGGATTTGTATCAGCTTGAGACCCTGAAACAGTTTTGACATTCAACCTAAATGGCAAGACTAAATATTTGACATTTGAGGAGATCTGAAGTTTACATCATGTGTTGGAGCTGGGTCTTAGGAAGTTGCTGTGTTGCCAGAGCAAAGTGCTTTGTGTTTATCACTGTCAGTTGTAATGCAGTCGCACATATACTTTCAAATGTTGTACATTTCGTCATTTATCAGTTTTTGTCCGGATAATGCAGTTCAGGGTGCAAAGAGAACATGAAAGTATAAACATGAAAAAGAATATAAATCACTCAATGTCGATTTCAGATGATAAATGGGAAAAGTTAGAGTTCACAGAGGGCTCTGTTTGTGTTAATAGAAATTGAAATCAAGACATAATTATTGTTTTCCACCCGTCACCATTTTAGTGACCTATACATTATGTGTGTGAGTTACATTCCATAGTCAAACATTCAACCGTAGTGAATGTCACCAACAGTTATTGGACTTTATAACATTTGCATATAAAACAACATTTTAAATTATGTAATCATGTTGTTTGTGTTAAGAAAGAAAACTCGAATTGTAATATTTTTTTCACATTACACTGATTAGACAGAAGCCATTCGCAATAAACCTTTCATATGATGAAAACACTGGATGGTAAGGTTTCTGGCAACGGTGAGAAAAGTGAGAGAGAACAAATTTCATGAATTATTAAAATATTTAACTGAAGCCATGACCTTTATAAATATTACTCTGCCTGTCTGACTGCAACATTGTTAAGCAGAGCTTTCCTCTGATTTAATGTCAAATCTATCTAAGCACTGGGCTGCACACTAGTGTAGATGAGAGGCATTTTCTACATTATTATAAAGTTCACTCTAGAGATAATGTACAGTGTTTATTTACTCAGATACATCTTGGAAACAAAGCTTAATGTAAAGGATGTTATAAACTAGAAATACTATGGAAGGGTGAGCTTCTTCCAGGACCCCTTCAAGTCATCGCACACGGACCAAACGGTAAACAATATAGGGTATACAAGAACTGCCCCAGGCCCCTGAAGCTTTTGTGGAAGCTGATGGGCGTAGGTAACACAACTACAACTTCTTTAGGTTTAGGCAAATAAGCAGTTAGTTTTAGGCAACAAAAGTACAACTTCTTTAGATTTAGGCAAATGAGCAGATCGTTTTGGGCAATTAAACTTCAACTTCTTTAGGTTTAGGCAATTAAACTTCAACTTCTTTAGGTTTAGGCAATAAAACTTCAACTTCTTTAGGTTTAGGCAAATAAACAGGTTTAGTCAATAAAACTACAACTTATTTAGGTTTAGGTAAATAAACAGTTAGGTTTAGACGATAAAACCACAACTTCTTTAGGTTTAGTCAAAAAAAAGTTAAGTTTAGGGAAAAACATTGTGTTTTTAAAATAACTACAAATACAAAGACAACTACACATTATTGGTTTCACACATGATGCAAACACCGACCTGCTGGGTGTAAACCCTGTGTTTTGTGTGTGCCTTGCACCCGCACCAAACGGTATACCCTATAGGGTAAACAAGAACTGCCCCAGGCCCCTGAAGTTTTTGTGGAAGCTGATGGGCATTGCCTGGAAAACCCAATCCATCCCATCAGGGTGGAGAAGAGCAATCACCTCTTTCATGGCAAAGGAGAAATTCTCCCACAACATCGGCCAATTCAGAGGCATTGCCTACTAAACATGGAAGGGAAGGTAGTCATCTCGGTGGTGGCAAAGCACTTGACCAGCTACCTCCTGGCAAACAAGTAAATTGAACTTCATGTGTAAAAGTAATGGCATGCCCCTTTAATAGAGTTTTGTGGTGATTTTTGAGTCACACATTTTATGTCCACAAAGCATTATTATGACAAATATGATAAATTGGATGTGCTCGGCTGTGATTTGCAGTATCGTTGACTGCAAAACATGCATCACCCTAACTCCAATGATTCTCTTGATACCCTCACTGTATGTTATTTTGCCTCATAAATCTATGAAAATGACATTAAAATATAATGTGTGCATGCATGAGAGAGAGAGAGAAACAGATGAACAAGCAAAATGTGCAGTCATCAGATTTTACACTAGGCAGCTGGATTGTTTTTCTGTGTGTCACATCACTATAAACCCAATACCAACTGGGCCCTTCTCATGGTGGCCGCTGGCCATACAGTCATTAAATGTTTTAACAGGACCCTGGCCAGTGACTGGAGCACACTTGCTGAGTGGCAACGTTTCATAATTACCATTCAGAGTTACTACCCATGTTGTTTTACACCCCGCCATAACTCAGCCATGTGCTGAGTGGGTTAAATCAGCTGGGTGTAAATAAGCAATATACTATACTGTATGGTGATATACAAGGAGTGTTGTGTGCAGTTATTTAGATACATTAAGTCGTACGTCAAGTGTTTATTTAACACAGCAGAGCTAATCCGCTGAAAGTAGAATTGGCCTTTGGAGGCCATGTCAACGATTTGTCCATGCTTTAGTTTATAAGCATAACTACATTGTGTATTAAAACAGAACTACAACCGCTGCTGATTGATTTTTCAGAATAGATTTGAAAGAATAAAGATTCTGCTCTTCTACAGACAAAAAAAAACACTCTACTACTGACCATGGCATCCAAAGCATTTCCAAGAACACATCTTCCCAGTATGCTTGAGCATTGGTGCACATCAGCATAGGGTGCAATAACAAATCATTAATCCATTAAGTTGTGGTGATAGAGGCTTTTCTACTGTGAATATTAGGTGGTCAATACAGTATACAGATACATAGTTTGCAAAGTAAATGCACGATAAAGGTCTTTTCTGATGATTTTCTTATAAGCATGTGCAATAAGTGGAATAAATGCAGAAGAGGCAACGTTTTCAATTATTTTGTTTTGTTTTTCCAATACTCTCTCTGAGCTAAAAACCCTCACTAATATGGTTTTCTAGTACTGTCTCCCCAGACTAAGAAAAGCTTTATTCAGTTCAATAGCTTTTCCCAGAAGTGTCACAGCACTGAGAACATCTTGACATATTGAAAATGACATAACAGCTTTCGAGAGAACCTGGAATAAATGATTTGCAGAGCATTAAAAATGGACGGTTTCTCCAGCATAGTGACTTCACAGCTGTTAAAAGCAACATATACATCCTCAACAAACCTATTTGCAGTTCCGTTTTGTAATGAAAAAAAAAAATGGATTCATGCCCTGGTCTGCTACAGATTTCCTGTGGAGTCGAGAACTTGATTGCGCTTGTATAGATTTTACTCAGAAATCCTTCCTGGAGGAGTGGAAAAGCTTTTAAACATGATATTAGACCCTGCAAGTCTCTGGTAGACATGGTTGGCGATACTCCCAATTCTGCAGTGGAGGGCTGAAGAAAAAAACACTGATGCAATGCACATCAACAGTGTCTCATTTGCTAGCAGGTTTTTCATGAAAAGATGCAGTGAATGAAATGTAGCTCTTTTTATTAACAAAATAAAAGCTTTATTGGTTCATTACTCAACTCCCTGCTGAATTTAAAGTCATTGCTACAACTTCTGTGAAAGAGAGAAGATTGGCAACAAGCCCTCATATCCTGTGGAATAAATGAAACAATGCACCTGTTTGCTTATACTATGCTGGGACTTGAATGAAAAAATACAAATGTTGTTGACAATGTAGTTCAGGTTCAGGGTTCATCTGAGCACAGGGAACCACGGGGGGCTGTTTGTGCTGTGATACGTATTGTTTTATTAATTGGGTTGATGAATACAATCCATACATATTTCATGGAATAGTATTTACATCATGTTACCTGGTGTAAACTGCACACTGGATTCCCCCAGTATGTCAGGGTTGCTAGAATTGGATGAGCACATCAAATGGAATAAACAGATCAAAGTGATGCTGTTCAATGTAAATGGATGTAGCTGAGGTGTAGAGATGGAAATGGAGATCACAAGTCTTGTTTTTTTTGTTTTTGTTTTACAAACCAGTTCCCTAAAACTAAAATCCTGCAGCAGTAAGGCAAGATGTGTGTGTGTGTGCGTATGTGTGTGTGTGTGTGTTTCTTTGTAAAGGGAGAGATGGAGTTTGCTTGTCGAGAAGTGGGAGGTTATTGTAGTTTACTACCTGCTATCACTTCATCTTCAGTTGCGCTTTATTACATTTCTCTGGAACAACAGTCATTTATAACTTTACCTTTCATGAGAATGGCAGCGAGAGCCATTTATATGAGTAATTATACACACTTACAGTTGCATCCTTGTTTTACCTCACACTGATGGATGAGATGTAGCATCACTTCCGAAGTGTGGGTGTGCTCCATCGGAGTTTGTGTGCCAATAGTGTATAAGGGGAAAGAAGGAATGTGTGTGTGTCTGCCTAATTATGAAAAGAAAAAAAAGAGGCAGACACATATTCATATTTACACACACTGTCAAGTCATTTGCAACAGTAGAACCTAAATCTACTGGATTTAATGAAGAGCAAGAAGGGGAGATTCTAAATATTGTGTTTAATTTGATTTAGCATTTTCATGAGCCCGTGCCTCATCCTCAAATCACGTTAAGATGTTTAGAGTCGTTGGGGCTCATCCGCTGCTTACTGCTTACACTCAATCGCTCGGCCCTCGCTGTTAATGAATGCGGGCGATTTCCATAAAATATTCTTAAAGAGGTCCGTTATTATTACCATAACGTTTCATCTCCCACCATAGCTAAACTTCAATCAGTTTTGCATTTGAAATGCATTAAATGTCTCCATAAACTCCCTCTAATCTCTACCCGAGTCATTTTTCTTCTTTAACTGGTATGTGGAGAAAGGGGAAACTAATATTAAAGACATTAATTACACTGTTCTGTTTTTTTTTTGTCTCTCACTCTTTTGCCGCTTATTTCTGATTGGAAATTTCAGTCTCATCCAGTGTTTCAAAAACAAGTGTGTAATTATGTTGTTTATCAGAGCGTATAGTTGTATTCCTCTTATGATGTTTAGGGTTAATTACTCCAAGGCCTTTGATGCACAGGCTCACATGAAAACTGAAAAAAAAAAAAAAAAACATATTAATTTTGCACTCCAACAAACCTGTCTTGCTGTGCTGATTGCTTCAATAGAAATGAGTGTGTAGCTGGTGTTGAGTTGTGGTATGATGTCTTCATTTAAAACACCGAAATCCACAGTATCGCTGTGCAGTTGTTTGGACAGTAAATGATGACAGGTGATTCCTCTGGGGGACTGGGCAATATATGTTCTTGTAATCTTGCAGGCTGTTATTACGGCAGATCTTTCTTTTTTTGTGTCTACCCTCAGGTACTTTATTCAGTCTGTTTTAAACATTGTGTCTTGGGTAGAATATTATCGACTGCAGCTTGCAACAACGTTGATAAAAATATAGGAAATTGAAAAAAGCTTCCGCAGATTAAACCAGTGATTTCTCCAAATTAAAAAGAAAATGTGGGCCCCATTTCTCCCTTCAAGTCAATTTTGAGTGCCTACTCTAAAAATGAAAGCTAGTCTAATGGATAAGCATTGGTGGTGTGAACCTGAATGAATCTAGTTTGTGTGTTGGTCAAGGTAGAACAACATCTACCTTTATACCTGTACAGGGATTATAAGGACAATTACTGTGGTAGTGATAATAATAATAATGATAATGAAGATGATTTAATGTGACATTTGTATTTTGAATCTTCTCAAGACCTTGAACTTACCCTCTTTACTCCTTCTGAGCTTGTAAAAATGTGTTCTGGCTCTTTCTGCCACACTTCCATTGTCTGGGGAGGTTGTTTACTTGCTTGGAATAGTCTTGGGTGTTTTTCCTCTTCACCACCAGGTGTCAGTCTTGTGCCGTGTTTTGTTCATGAAAGCCTGAAAACACAGCTGTTGTATAAAAGATGCATAATTTCAACAAGTCACTTCCAGGAGGATGAATAAAAGCTCCTTTATTTATAGGAGAGTTTTTTTATGGATTTATGCAATGATGTAATGGGCCCTAACTGGGGTCTTGAAAAGTAGTCAGCAATATTTCTCACATTAAACCCACAAAATTGCATTAGACAATGATAAATAAATTGACGTCATGAGGATTTTACTTAACAAGGGTGGCATTACATGGATCTAAATTATCCAGCCTATTTGGGATTGTTTTGTGTTAAAGTCGTACACATTGCTCTGATGTGCAGAGTTACTTTGTATTCTGCTGCATGTTCGTCTTGTTGGGCTTCTACAAAAACAGAATATTATTCATGTCTTTGATGCAATTCATACCATTTTATTACCTCTCTGTCTCTTTTTTGTCCGACTTGGCCTAGAGAAGTCTCTTTAAGCCTGTGTGAGATAGAATAAATGTTGATGTATTTACACCAGGATGACACCCATCACTCAACTTTATGTTATATCGCTTCTAACAAGCCCATTCAGGACACAATGTCACACATTTGGATGAAACGCAATGATTTATATGTCATAATGTCATGCTGAGACATGCTTTGAATCACTGTCAAGAAACAGACATCTTCTCTGTGAAATCAGCCCACATCTATCTTCTAGTTATTTGCAACCAGTGTGCTCGGTTAATATAACTGTGTTTTCTCTCTATTTTCCAGATGACCTGGAATCAAAGGCTGATGATGGAAACACTGAGGACAAGACCCCCCAAGACCAGCCAGCTGATGAGGTATGAACATACAGCACTGCACATCATAGACTGTTATTACGGCAGCAAGCAATGACATCTTTGTAAAGAGGCACACAGTACACTGTTTGATGTGACCTCTCATTAGGGCACACAGCAGGCACTGTTCCTGACATAATGTTGTGGGTTCAGTGCTTTGTCGCATGTCATTCTGTCTCTCATGAGACCCAGGGAATGATGATGAGTCAGCTCTAGTTTTGGAGATGCATGTATATATTTTTTTATATGTATGAGCCAAAATGTCTATTTCAACTACTTTATCTGAAATGTATGTTTAAATATGTAAATGAGGCATAATCTAAATATTAAATATGCACTCATTTGCATACATTTCCAGAACAGAAATCTGAGCATTGGATAAAGCCAGCTCCAAAGTTCTTGTTTCATTTTGTTGACATATTAGAGTTAAATGTTTTTACAGAGGTAACTTTTGATATCTCTTTGTATCACTCCATAAATCAGAAAAAACAGCCATAAAAAAATATTTTTGCCATGGTTTTTTGAATAAAATATTCTATAAATCAGGCTATGAATGATATATGAACAAAGCCCTCTGTAAAAAACCTTTCAGAATAAAGATAGGAATGAAACTGGAAAGTTTGGTGTATGTAAGTGCTTCTGAAGTGGAGATTTCTGTATGTATGAGTATGCGAGAAAAAAAAGAAAATTGAGAAAACTGCTTTAAAAGACATGTATTGAAAAATTCCACACATTTTGCACTACAGGAGAATAGGGTGAAATTATTTAATTAATAGATACCACCATGAAACTTCCCCAGTTGATTACTTACATCAAGATTTCTGAAGTTTTATGTTTAAATATACAAATGAGGCATTATCTTATGCTAACTTTTGATGAATGTAGGAGAATTCTACAGATGCAAATATACAACGTTTAGTATAATAAACACCTAAATGTGTATTTTGGATGTCTTATTTTAACTAGTCTGAAAGAAGACATGTTCTGGAAGAAAAATAGCGCAAAGTCAACAAATTGACCAGTGCAGGAAAAATGCAATGTTTTCACCTTTGGGTGTCTCACCTTAGGATACACAATTCATACGGATATCACCCATACAGTATGTGAAGAATTAGTTTGATTCATATTTGCCAACTAATGTATTACTTTACATTATTTGTTTCATATTGATTGACATGCCATAAAGTGTTTGAAAAAAAAAAAAAAAACATAAATCTTTGGCTGCATTTGATTTGTAAGTGCTCGTGACTCAATAACATTGTCACTCATGAAAATGCAGGTCACAGGGAGAACTATTGTAAACTAGGCAATTACATTGTATGCCTGTTAAAATATTTAGAGCTACAGTATAAATTGTTTCTGTGGTATTATTGCATTACAGAATCCTGCAGATGATGATACAAAAGCCGCAGGGGAGAATGGTGAAAAGGAAGGGGAGAAGGAGGAGGCTGCTACAAAAAACACCACAGAAGAAGACACCTCGAAGGAAACAAGTGAAGAAAAAGAGGGAGGGGAAGCGAAGGAGGAAAATGCCGAGCAAAAAGATGAAAAAGAGGGTGAAGGATCTGAGGAGAAAGAGGAGGAGGTGAAGGAAGAAGTAAAGGAGGAGGTCACGGATGAGAGTAAGGAGGAGGTTAAGAGTGAGGAGCAGGGGTCCAGCAGTAGCAACAGTGATAAGAGCCAGGACGGTAAAGAGAAAGAGGATGGAAGCCATACATCTTCTGAGGGTAAAAAGGATGAGCGAGACAAAAATACAGAAGAAGAGAAAGACAGTGGAAAGGGGGAGAAAAGCAGTGAGGACCAAGTTAATGATGTAGACACTGGGGAGGAACAGAAAGGGACAGAAAACAGCAGCGACCCGGGGAAAACCCAGTCAGTTAACGGCAGAAGTAGCAGCAGCAGCAGTAACAGGGAGGAAGATGTGAGCAAAACAAAAGAGGGAGCCACCAAAGAGAAGAGAGAGGTGAATGGAGAGGTCAGCGGAGAAGATGATGAGGTGGAAAGTGGAGCAGAGATGGACATGGACGAGAATTCAGCCAAAGATGCCACAGCAAATGGAGAGAAAGAGGCGAATGGTAATGACGAAAATCAAGATAAAAGCAGGAAAGGGAAGGATTAGGAAAGAAAGAGAAAGTTGTTGGATGAGCAGTGCTGAAAATAGTAATACTATCTTAAAAAAAATGAAAGAGGCAGAGCACATTCGCAGAAAGAAAAAGCAGGAAATAGTTTACTAGATGTAGAATCTGCACTGAAACGAAAACAGTGTCCCAAATGTGGAGAAAGCAATAGAAGCTTTGAATGGCTGAATGATGTCAGGTACAAAAACACAATCAGAATTTCAGATATGTATTCAAAAAAACTATTTATCAAATCATTATTCTATCATGTCTGAAACAGACAAAACAAATAAAAGCTATATATTCTTATTTTTCATTAAGACATACTGTTACCTCTTGGGCTGCTATATAATTTCAGTATACAATGTCTGTGAGCGCTGTAGTGAGTGATGCTGGGAAATTGAAATATGGTTACAGTCAAAAAAATATTTATTTTTAACAGGTATGATTATACATGTTGCTTGTTTTTAAAAACGTTTTTTGTATGTATGGTATTTTTTGTTTATTTCCCAAAGCAAGTGATACAAATGAACTTTTTTTTAAGAAAGTACAATAAGACATGTGTAATATTGTAGCATACTGTATGTGTCTGAATATTATTCCAAATCATAATCACCCATTACGTAGTCATTAAGTCATATGCATATTTGTTTATTTACATCTATCTTCTACCATAAAAAATAAAATTACAGTGAGGCACCTTTACAAGATGCTTTAAGAAAACATAATTTGTTTGCTGTCACTTCATTGTAACATGACTGTAAAATAAAATAATAATAAATAATAAAAAATAAATAAGTGTGATGATGCTAACTTTTTTTGCGGCACTGGATATGATCATTATCGACTTTCCATTTATGTTCACTTCAGCTATTTCTGCTACAAGAACCATTTTAATGCATATTTGGTAAATAGTACTTTTTTAATTCAAAAGCCTGTACTTTCACTACAGCTTGACCATTTAAACAATGTACTTTTGCTTTCATGTTAAGTAAGTCTAAGATAAAAGTAGGGAGCCAAGAAAATAATTAAAATAAAACTAAATAGTCAGGCACCATCATATCTTAAAGAGCTCATAGTACTCTATTACCCCACTAGAACGCTGCGCTCCCAGAATGCAGCAGGCTTACCTGAGGTTCCTAGAGTCTCCAGAAGTAGAACGGGAACCAAAGCCTTCAGCTATCAAGCTCCTCTTCTGTGAAACCAGCTCCCAGTTTCAGTCCGGGAGGCAGACACCCTCTCCATATTTAAGAGTAGGCTTAAGACTTTCCTCTTTGATAACGCCTATAGTTAGGGCTGGCCCAAGTCTGGCACAGGCTGCCTTGCACCAGCCCCTAGTTATGCTGCTATAGGCCTAGACTGCCGGAGGACTTCCTATGACACACTGAGCTCCTCTTTCCCTCTCCATCTGTATGCATTCATGTCCCATTCATGCATTTTACTAACTTGATTTTTTTCCCCGGAGTCTTTGTGCTTTCTCATTTCACAGGTATCCATGGATCGGGGGTTACACCTGCATCAGGGTTGCGTCCGCTGCCGCTGCCCTGCTTGACGGCAACTACTACTCATTATTTATCAGCCTTTTTATTATTAGTTGTAGTTATTTCTATTATTATTACTGTTATGATTACTGATATTTCTATTATCTCTGTATAGTATCCACTGATATTGATTATTGTTATTAGTCCTATTTGTATTACTAATTATAGCTGTTGTGCTATTATTGCAGCAGCTCTGCATCTCTCTCTCTCTCTCTCTCTCTCTCTCTCTCTCTCTCTCTCTCTCTCGGTAGAGGCAGATGGCCGCCCACCCAGAGCCTGGTTCTGCCCAAGGGGAGTTTTTTCTTGCCACTGTCTTACCTAGTGCAGGCTCATGGGGGATCTCTTGTTGGGTCTCTGCTCTATATGAAAAGCGTCTTGAGATAACTTCTGTTATGATCTGATGCCATATAAAAAAATAAATTGAGTTGAATTGAACTGAATCATGAAATTAAATGGAGGGAAGAGTTTTTATAACATTATTTTTTTGTGAATCATTGCCTCCAAATCAAACACAAGCAGCAACAGCGATGGCGTCCATGTTGCCAAGACAACTGACCCTTAGAGCTAAAGACAAGCCCATGTTAGAAATAGATGATGTTGGAGTTACATGACAGCCTTCATCCAACCATGACAACATGGTGAGCAACACAATGTTTCTGCATTTCTTTTGTCAGTCAGAAGAATACATCTCCAGCACTTGTACTTGTCAGCCAGTCTTTTCATGCAAATCAGTAATTTGTTGAATTGTGTGCGTGATAATAATGTGTGCACAACAACTTCATTGCTTACAGTAATACAGTGAAATTTGGTACTATGCAATGTACCAATTAATATAATAACAATAACTCATTTAGACCTATAATCTAGTTTAAGAAACCAAGAGACAATCTTTAATTGGAAAGACAGGTGAGACGAGATCTAGACTGGGATGTAGCTAACACACCTTATTATTTTGTTCAGTAATTTTGCCTCTCTGTTTTCCCATGAAACAAGGTTGCATAAAGCCACCATAAACTGCCTCCCACAGACAGGAAACTATATAGTGTGAACTGTGATCTAATTCAGTGCCTGTGATGGCCTCGCCGCCCTCTCATCCCTGCAGCTGTTCAAATTGGGATTCATGCAGTCAATGTGTGTGTGAGTCACCATCCCACGAGAGAGGGAGAAACACGGGTGAGAGAGAGGGTGAGGTAGATGGAGAGCGCAAAGAGCAAGAGACACAGAGAGAGGCAGAGGAGGCGGGGGCGGGGGTGTGTGTGTGTGTGAGTCATACGGCCTGACTGGTCGAGGTGATGATCCTCAAGGTGCTATTTCTAGAGTTGCCATCAATTCTGTCTTATCTCCTCCACTGGCTCCTTTTAGTGTGTGTGTGTGTGTGTGTGTGTGTGTGTGTGTGTGTGTGTGTGTGTGTGTGTGTTTGTTAATAACCCCCCTGAACAGCACTGACACCCTTCTGTGCTTCCCCCCTACCTAAATGACTTTCTTGATTGATTACAGTAAGAGCTTCTACACGGTGTAATGAAGGCCTAGTATGTCGCAACACCATTGACAGTTTGGAGTCTTTTATTAATGAAAACCAAGTCCTATAATTACTCATTCTTTCTCTGTTTTTCTCCATGATGCAAAGGGGACACACTTTATCTTTAGGAACAAAAAAGACTTCCTTAAAGTATATTGAACTAACCCTGTATTTCAGGTACTTAAATATTTAAAAGAGAATAAAGAGGTTGAAAAGGAAGTACAAGTACAAGAATAAAACTAGATACAACTGAGACATATTCACAATAAAAAAAAATAATTTGAGCAATTCAGACGGTCCATGTGATGGCTGCTTAACCTTTATTTCTGAGCTCAGTATTGTTAGGTATAAAGTATTATCAATCATGAAGATATACTGACAATATAATATGTGTATACAACTTAAGTGGTGATGAGGTGATCATTTTTATGTTAATTTGCTATTGATAGTTTTTGTTTCGATTAGAGACATGATTATTTTCAGGCGCATACTTGTATTTGGGGCTTCTACCAGAACATGTTTACATGCTTTAATGTTAAAAAGAAACTTGCTTTACTTTTGTCATACTGGCTGTGCTGCAGCACGTCTTTTCACCCTCTGTCTGAAACGCTCTGTTGGAGCTCCTGCACCACGCTCCCCAAAAAGCTCAAAGTTTGCTCTGATTGGTCAGCTGAACCTAACTTTTCAGACCCTGCTTCAGCTCTGCTCTAACTAGCTTTTTTTTTGAGGGTGTGCCAAACTAGCCGCTAGGCAGAGTGTGTTACTCGGTGACATCACCAAGTACGGAAGAAAAGGCAGGGCTTTCAGTAAGGCATTTCAGGCAGTTCAGGAGCAGTGTTTCTGTGGGGGAGAGTAACTCCCTTTGGTGTGGACTTTGTAACTTTGAAGACCTTTTACTTGCACAAAAAAAAAAAAACGGTATAACACAAAAGGAAAGAGAAAAAACACAAAAGCACAATAGGTCCTCTTTAAAGTGGCAGTAGGCAGTATATTTTTGGCATCATTGGGCAAAAATGCCATAATAACCTTTCAGCATATTGTAATTCAAGTGTTCTGAGAAATAACTAGACTTCTGCACCTCATCAAGGTTCTGTTTTCAGGCTTTAAAAAATGTAGTGTTTTTTTTTTTGCGTTATTTTACAGCTTAACCGTGCACTACAAGATGATTCTGAAAACATTTGAGGCGAGAAATAGGCATTAACGTAACATAATATTGATTCATATTCGATCAGCGCTACCGAGTTTGACCATTTGGTCGGAGTTCAAGAGTAATTGACAGCCCGCTCTCATAGACAGCAGACCTCAGATCAGCTCTTACTGCTTGTTTTTCTCCTGTCTGTGAAATCTTGCAGATGCCGTTGGGAGCACCAGAGGACACAGAGGCACATGTTTTTTTTCAGGTTACCTGTTTCATGTACTACTGTCACGATATATACTGTATTTGCTCCAATCTCGTCTACTTCAGCTTTAAAAGGATAAACACAAGCTTCACACATTTTGAGCTGTGGATATTTCAATTTTATTGTGTTCTTTGAAAAATAGACATACTGTATGTAGACATTGATATATATATATATATTTGTTCTTTATCCAATCCAACCTCCAATAAGTATACTTTTTTTATTTACTGGGAGAATCCACGGTTACATCAGGAGACACTTAAACTGGGACATGGTCAGATTAAGAGCAGTAGAATATCCGTTGTGGATTTGGGATTGTAACGCAGAACTCAACTTTGGTCAATGTAAGGATAAAAATGAACTCACAATTCACAGCATGGAACTACATGTCAGCACATTTATTGATCACTTATTAATAACGCTCTGACCACACTGCAGGGTTTGTTTATGACGGATTGTTTACCAACTTGGTGTTTCTTCTTGTACTGTATATGCTTTGCAGCTTAACAGTGGTTGTGTAAATTCCTTGAATAATTATTAGTATATTGTTCTTCATAGTTATAGCTACATATTTGTGTTGTATCTGAGACCAAATGTGTTGACATCACAGAATAGAGTGGAGGCTGTGGGATGTTGAAAGGTCAATTTACATGAAAATAGGCAGCCAGCATAGCGATACGGTATCCTATATATATATCTTATAATATATGTTTATATAAGCAGTATATAAGCATATATTATTTTATACAGTAAGTATCTGGCATTGTTTCTGTATGGACTTGAAGAGGATATATTGTCTGAAAAGACCTGCAGCATTGACGCACAGTAGGAGGCATGTAGCTTGATGGCACTTGGACTGTGACTACCACAAAAACATTGTTCTAATCAAGTACAATAAACAAAAAAATGCAGAATTTTTACAGTACTGTATCTGTATGTGTGCAATGAATTTAAAACAAACAAGCAAACAACAAATATAACAATTTAAAGTGGCATGGTCACAATATTTAAAAATATATATATTAAAATACATACTAAATAGACACAAAAAAGCAGCAAAACATGACCAATAACAGCTTATTGTGCTTGTAAGTTAAAGTTACAGCGCGTGTGAGTGTGCCAATAAAACAATCCATTTAAAACCTGTTTGATGTAACTTTTTGTGTAGTATGCAAGTGAATAAGCAACCAGTTAAAACAAAAAACAGCTTTGATGATACATACATACTGCATGCTGTTCAGCGTACTGCATAATGTCGTTTCAAGTTTTGTGTGTGAGCACAGGAAGGCAGTTATTGTGTCGAAAGCATCTGTGGATCCAGACAGACTGTAAACAACAGGCGCTGTCAAACGTGATGGAGCTGATGTGATCTCACTGGAGAGCTGAGTGCACTCCCTTCATCCCCCTGTTATGTAACATAATCTGTCACGTTGTTTGTCTCTCTCGGTGCGCCCTTGCTCTGTCTTCATTTCAACATGCAGCACCTGCACATCTTCTTTTTCTTTTTGTTTTACCAACTCAAGACTGCTAGCTGCAAAAAAAATATGCATGCCTGGATGGATAGTTGTGTATCTACATGTTTTGCGGTTTGTCACAGGGAGGGAAGGAGACAACGAAAAGGAAGAGCATGGGTAATGAAGTGTTTAGGAAAACAGAAAAAGATAGATGAATGCCTTATTTGTATTATCTTAAAAGCAATCTGCTTGATTAAGTGACAGACTATGTCATTCTGCATGTCCCCGTCCGGTTCAATGTACCTTTCATCAGTCTGTCTGGTCTTGTCTATTGATCCTGTCTGAAGATTCACTGAAGAAGACAAGGTCAGAGGCCTAATAAGACAGAAGAAAATGTCAGTGTGAAATCTACCCTGAAGGTCTGTTCTAATCGGTGTTAATCTCTAATCTGTTCTGATGATGTGTGAACTTCTAGCCAAGTATTCGTTAAGACTTCTCTCGGCTTGTTGTTGCATGTAAACAGAACTTAGAAGAAGTATTCAGCTAAAGAACATGTACTCGTACAGTGCGTTTGTGATCGACAGCTCTCACTGAGTGTTGTAATGAAGTTGCGCTGCACAAACAGTACATGTACACCCAGTACACACACACAGTATTCTGCACAAAGAACCACTCATCCTCTGATGTCCTTTTAGACACTATAGGCAGAGATAATGGTTGTTGTGTTCAGTGCTCCTTTTGATCATTTTCTGGCAATGTGGGCCAATCACCAATAACTTCAAACAACACTGCATCTGCTGCTCTACACCCTCCAGGAGTACCACCATCCTCTTTTACAAAATGTGAATCCTCTCGACAGAAACAAATACACAGTGCAAGCTACAATGTTGTTGTTCAGCGGCTGTGTTCTATCGATTTGTTTCTGTGGTTTGTTTTCTGGGTAGGGCTCAGGACCTGCATGTGCTTTTGTCAGATCACTATGAATTTCATACAGCTGGTTGTTCAAACATCGGGCTTAAACTTTGCTAAGCTATATTAACTCTGCACCTATATATAACCTTAGAAATTAAGCTTTAATGTCAAACACAGCAAATAGAGATGAAGAACCAATACTATCCGTCATGTAAGCTGACCTTTCGAGAAAGAAAACACACACGTAGATCGACACGCACACGTGTTTTTGCACTCACACACAGTCTGCACACCAAATCAATCACACTTCTTCACTTTATGCCTTCATCTGCACTTCTGTCAGGTCTCCGACTTTGTGGTCACTGGCTGGATGTTCTGGACTTTGGAGAGAGTGACTGGCACCTTTCCCTCTCCGGGGGTCGGTGCTCTCATTATGGGGGTACCTGTGTGACAGAAGCAGTTCTGCTATGTGGTATGTTCATACAGTATAAAAGTAAAGAATAACCATTTCACTTACTCTTTGGCATTTAATTTTTTAACCTTCATTCCATACTGTGTCATAACAAGACAGAAGAGAGTGGAACCTTACCCACTGTTGCGTGCAGATCTGCCAACCTCTCCTTAAACTTCTGCTGCAGGAACAGTTCTTCTTTGGAGTAGCTTTTGGCAAAAGCGGAAAGCAGGAGACCCACAGCCATGGAGGTGCCTCCCACACAGAATAACACGGCGCCAGTCAGCTTACAAACGTCCAGGGCGCGGTTAAAACTAACAGCGTGGCTGTTTGAGAAAAAGACAATTAGTTTAAAGCGTTAATTAGAAGTGTAAAAAAATCTACATTTGTGCAAACAATGATTGTGAACCTGAAGAAGTCTAAAGTCTGCGCCCAAAAAGTCACCTGGTGAGAACCTTTTTTTACTGCTATTTTCAAATGTCAAAACACAGGCTGTTCTCATACACCGTTCATAGCTATACCTACGGAAAGTAATGCACTGTAATTTGTATGTATACCACAAAATAATTGTTTATGTAATCCACATAAGCGGGGAAGGAAGTATAAGGAAGTATAAAGAGCTACATACGCGGCGTAGGGAGGAGGTCAGGGTGGATGGGTGGGTCAAAAAACACCAGACTTTCCCCCAGGAGACCACTGTACATACCCCGTGTGAAACAAGTCAACGTTGATTTATTCGTCACGTAATTCCCTACTTAAGTAATGCCACTTCCATTGTTATTTTGAACCCAAATGTTGACTTATTTGTCACGTAACTTCCATACTTAAGCGACCCCTGCTGTTGCTTATATAGCAGGGTTTCTGTTAATGTGCCATCAGGGCCTCCTGGGAACGCCTGGGCCCAGTGTCACCAGCCTATAAAAACCTGGGCTTGATGACTCATTCTATCTCTCTCTCTTTCCCGCAGACACCATCGCCGGCCATGTGGAAGCTTTAGGTTTGTTTGTTTTATACATTTTACAAAACGCACACACCATTTACACCCTCCATGCACACCTTACACTACTGATACTACTGATACTACTGATATTCACACTCCATACCTTTTTAATCCTCTGTTCTGTAAATTTTATTCTTTTAGGTTAAATAAATTAATAGATTTAAATGTTACCCCGGTATGTCTCCATATTTTTCATGGTCCTGAGAGCCAGGCTGTTACATAAATAACGCCATTTCTGGAGTTATTTTAACCCCAACTTGACTTATTTTTTTATGTAAATTCCATACTTAAGTAACGCCGCTTCCAGAGTTATTTTAATCCAAACCACAATCTTTTTCTAAACCTAACTAAATAGTGTTGTTGCCTAAACCAAACTCAATGGTTTTGTTGCCTAAACCTAGCTAAGTAGTTTTGCAGCCTAAACCTAGCTAAGTAGTTTTGCAGCCTAAACCTAACCAAGTCTACCTTTTCCTAAACCTAACCAAGTAGTTGTGTTACCTAGACCTAACCAAGTCTACCTTTTCCTAAACCTAAGTAGTTATGTTGGCCAAACCTAACCAAGTTGTTTCTTTTGATGACAGAAGTTATTTTGAAAAGATGTAACGAGCGGAAATTGACAATATATGTTACTTGTTGTTGGACGAAATGAAGAATAGCTTTTCGTAAGATATCATACTTACTGTCGTAGGAGGATATGTTGCACAACTAGACTCTTTGTTCAATTATTGCAATTTTGTTGCACTGTATATCTACTGCATGTGCATTCCACTAAAACCATAATGTGGTCTCCATTATGTACATGAGATGGAAGAAGATATAGTACACATTACAACTGTGAATGATAAATATACAGAATAGCTGTATAAGAAAATTAAATATTACATGAACTCCCTCCCGTTAATATACTGTATTGTTCCTATACCTGTCAACAAATAGGAGATCATCCTCTCCAAATGCCTCGATCCTGGCTGGAGTGGCGTAACCCACCAAAACAACAATGAGGCCTGCGAATAAGATCAGGGAGCCGAACGCGAGACAGACCTGGTGGGAAAGGATAAAGCAGCGATTACAGTATGATTACCCAAATAACAGCAGGTGAGCTATAGTCTTTGTTGAAGGTTAACCTCACCTTCCAGAGTAAAGAGCTCCACCTACTAGGCGATCTCTGAATCTGAAAATCTTCATCACGTTCCCAGATAGAAGCTGTGCACTCCTCGTAAAACTGGAGAAGAGATCAGAGAGATATGTTTTACATTCCAAACATGGAAACCCGCGAGAGATCTAAAACCCTCAAGTTTCAAAAAGAAAAAGTCAAGTGATTACAATATCAGGCTGGGAAGATGAAGGGTTTGTGATAGAAGAGAATGGTTGATATTGTGTCAGGGTATACAGTATGTGTGTGTGTGTGTGTGTGTGTGTGTTACCTGGTGTAGGTAGGAGCGGACTCCATACTGCTGGCAGTTCCCACTGGCTTGAGCTTGTTCACCATACTCCGACCCACAGATCTCTGAGCAGGAAGTCATCCTTCACATCTGTCTACCTGCTTGAGGACACACACACACATGCATGACTGCACCCTTGCTTTAAGGAACCACCCACGCGGTTTGTGGACAAACTCTCTCCGGCGTTTACCAATGCTCAAACATGCATACACAGATATGCAGCGCATTTATACATTCATACACACAAGCAATGTACCCTCTCACACACACACAGTACCAGAAAGTTATGTAATATTGTGCTGAAGGCATGGCTGCCTCAGCACATTGAGATTAATGATGCATTATCTTCTATGCTGTTATGAAATAAGCCGTGAAATGTTGCATCGGTCCTCCTTTTTAGATTCAATATAGTGTCGGCTGAGTACAGAGAGTCCTAACATGTACAGAATTAACCTTCTTCTCGTTTGTTTTTTACACAAACAAAACATCTTTTTTGTGCTGTACATCAAAAATAAACCAATATATTTAGTATCTTTCAGTTTCACATATTTCAAATAGAAGATATGTAAATGGCATACTGTACTGTTTATCGTTTACCATGCTTTTTGACTTACAAGACAGATAATATCAGGTTTGCCATTCACATAACAAAAAATATATACCAAAAATAACAATGAATTGTTTTCAAAATGAGATATCTCACATTGCATGTGATGTTATACGTGCTATTAAATGTCAATGTGGTAGGCTTTGTAAAGATAAAACGTTTAATGGATCAGTAACATACAGAAGAAAGTGATTTGCACAAACTTGTGTTTTTACAGAATTCAAATGTTTTACATAAAGATCATTCAGGGAATCTAACTAGCTAATTTATTACAGCTTACATTGTATCATCTGTTACCCTTTTCTTTGTTTTGTTGCTATAAAAAAACAAAACTAAACAAAACTTCCATCCTGATAAAACAAATGATATTAAAAGACAGGAAAATAGCTGCTCCAGGAAATTATATTTTCCACACACTCACAATTCCCTCAGTATCCATTTGAGATCCAGAGGTATTATGCAGCTCAGTGCCTCTATACAAACGCACATAACTATGTTTCAAGTTTCTGTCAGCTAGCATCCCAACCCTAAATCTCAAGAATTGGGACCAACACATTGATCCAAGTGTTGGCAATGTTTCTTATAAATGCCAAAACAAGTCAAACTAAATGAAGCCACACATTGATACACTATAAGTTATTGTTCCAAAGCAGAATTCTATCCTCTTATGATTCGTGCGGTGAATGGACAAAGAAACAATATTTGTAACTGATGTGACTTAATGGGCTTTCTATCAACTTAGTGGGTGATGTAACGTTAAGTAAAGTAACAGTGGTTACACACCGCTGAAGAAAAACATGTTGTTGACTTAAATACTGTAGGGAATAAATTTAGGCTTGTATCTGGAGGCACTTTCTGGTAAACTAATCAGGGAACTATTTCCCCAATTATGTGAGATAAGTCAATGTAAACAGTATTTGTGATATTTACTGATGCAATCTGTGCAATGATAATAAGGAAAATTGATATAGGTAAGCACAAAAGAGCATCTTTGACCTCCAGCCTGTGACGGAGGTGACACAACTCGTGTGGAAGGAAGGCATTGCTTTTAAAGGTGTTAATATTAATGAACCACAGACATCACCACTAGTGTTTTGCTTATTTTTAGTCTTATCATTATTAGTTTATCATTGACAGCTGACATTACATCTTCACATGTATCTTGTGATGCTATATTGTCAAGTCCAAAATCACGAATTTCCCTCAAAAGGCTCGATAGTCTCTAAAGCATATAGCACCCTCTACCTTACCTCTACCTATTTCATTAGATTGATCAAATCTCAATTAGCACAAAGGTAACATCTGTTTTTGTGAGTTGTTGTAAATTGTAAACATTGTGGGGGTATAGTTTAAACATTGACTAGACACAGCTAATATATATTCTATTCCTTATAGAAATTTCCTTAGAGATAATACAGATGATAGATGGTCAGAAATGTGTAGAGGAGGTTGAGAGTGTCCCACTTGCATAAATTGCCATACATGAATTCACACAGTATATGGGAGATGTCAGGATTTTAGTCAGATAACATGAGTGTGATGGGGGAAACTCTGCATTAAGATGAGACACTCTGTTCCTCGGTAAAGTACCTCGTGTTAATCATATTACTGCTTAATTTGTACCTGCTGAGGACTGTCATGAACATCTGGTTTTGCCCAGATGCTGTGAAGTCTCACTCATACCCACATCTGCATATATTCAAGAAAATTTAAATATTCATCATCCAGAAAAATAATGAAAAATGAAGAAATATGGAAATTTGAGGGATTGCTATATGAACTGCATGTTAGAGAGAGACTAAATCTATCCCCACTCAAACATTACACTTGAGAGGGAAACACATGGAGTCAGGAATTAAAAAAATAGGCACATTTGCATTATCATATTTTAATTTACAATAAGGGTGTAAAATTAGCAGTGCTTGTAAATGTCATCAGCGCCTTTGACCTTGTGGTCAGGGACAACATTCAAGCATACAGAAACACACAACCTAAATGGCCTAAACTGACTTACAGATAAGGTTATTTGATTACATGCCATGTATCAATAGCTGAAATAAATACATAAATAAGAACCAAAACAAACTGTGGAAAAGGCCAAATACTAAATTCAGATGAGCTCACAGGTCGCAGATATAGTAACCTATAATGTGGCTCTAATAAAGCAAATGTTCAGTCTTATCCAGGTACATCCACTCGTATTTTGACATTTTTTCCTCATCCACAACACACAAACTAAAATCGACCTATATTTTGACCTAAATCAAACTAGGTTTTGAAAAATAAAATCAATGCAATCATCAAAATGAAGATGTAAATGCCCAAAACGCAGTAGTAATCGTTCCTATACAAGATGTCCTATTATGAACCGTTGAACCGAGGAGCTGTCCGTGGTGCTGAACGCCATTCTTTCCATCCAGCCTTCATCAGCCCAGCAGGAAAACACACAGACGTCATATGTGACGCCAGTCTGAAAACAGACCTCATCCCAACCCCCCATGAGACACAAATAGACACACAGGCACGCGTTTCAATTTAACTCAGAAAGGCGCACTTTGCATTAAAGACTAAATCTTAACCACCTGGTAATATATAACCTCTAAATATGACATCTGCAGGTAGAAGCTTATAGGGTTGAAGTTTGATTTCATCTGATTAGGATCCCAACGCCCGAAAAAAACGCTCCTAAATTAATATATATATATAAACCAGCGAATATGTAAAAGAAAGGTGACAACACAAAGTTTAAAAGAACATTATTTGTCGACATTTTCCCCCAAAAGAACAGCTACTTCCAGATGTGCAAGATGATAGAGGAGCGCGCGAGGAGTCCATGCAGGAAGGAAATATGATTTCCCGATATGTTATTTACAAAATCAACAATCCCTCTGAAACCTCTATAATAATACCAGATATATTCTTTCAAAATCATTAAAATCGTCATTTTACCTGTCATTACCAGCTCGGAGACTGATCACTCGCTGCTCTTCCCTCAGCCGGGTCCCATCACTCTACGGTCACCTCTCTCTCTCTCTCTCTCTCTCTCTCTCTCTCTCTCTCTCTCTCTCTCCATCGATGATTCAGATTTTCATGCTGTCTACTGCGCAAGCGTCACATCCATGACAATATATGATTCAATGGCGAATATAAATAACCAGACAAGAGGAGGGTTGGATTGAAGGACGAGCTGAACAGAAAGACATTCATTCATTCAAGATTCAACATTCATGCCTAGATGGATTAATGGATGAATGAATTAATAGATGCATAAAAGACAGAGATAAATAGATAGATAGATAGATAGGATGGATGGATGGATTAATGGATGAATGAATTTATTACTGGATAAAAGACAGAGATGAATGTAAAGAAGATAGATAGATAGATAGATAGATAGATAGATAGATAGATAGATAGATAGATAGATGAATGAATTTATTACTGGATAAAAGACAGAGATGAATGTAAAGAAGATA